>CM050412.1:4583254-4720754 GCA_027564155.1 Gymnocypris eckloni scoliostomus
ATTGCTTAAGTCATTTATATCTGATCTAAAGATGTGTGTTTTGTTCAACTCTTAGAATATGTTTGCCTATGCGAGCTTCTCTGGCGCATGATACACCATTATCAAACACAGCACAGAAGTTCATCTTTTAAAAACACGTCTATGGACCTTGTGCGGTTTAAAAATTTGACAGGCATGTCTTGCATTTAAACAGCCTGTGTTGAACCCATTAATAAAATAGCTGTAGTAGCGGGCAGGTTTGTTTATGGTCCGATAAATACGTGAATGGGACGTGGTGATGTTTTTTTTTTTTAAGCTAGGAGACTTTGTGCTACATCATCGCCCCTTTTCGTAACTTCAGCCGCCCCCTGGTGTCTGCATCTCTCTCTCTGGGAGTCCAGGAGCAGGTGACCGTTGCTTGAAGGACCAAACTTGAGCGTTATTGGACTTGCTTTCTCTCGCAGCCAGGGGCCCTAAAAATATCCTTACAAACCACTCAGTGTATTGTAAATTCTATAATGGACATATACTTAAAATAATTGTGTGTATAGTAAAACAAAATAAATGCAAATAGCGTTTTGAGTATAGTCAAGTCAAGTCACCTTTATTTATATAGCGCCTTTAACAATACAAATTGTAACAAAGCACTGCACAATATCAAAATAGGCAAATTTGTCAATAATGTAAAATGACAGGATTTAACACTCAATTATCTGCTGAATGCATTTCATTATTGAATTTAGTAGTGGCATTGTCCAGCTTAGTTCAGTTTAAATAATATCTGTGCAATCAAGTCGATGATTGTGCTGGAAATTAAGTGTCCCCAACTGAGCAAGCCAGAGGCGACAGCGGCAAGGAACGAAAACTCCATCGGTGACAGAATGGAGAAAAAACCTTGGGAGAAACCAGGCTCAGTCGGGGGCCAGTTCCTCCGGCCAGACAAATCAGTAGTTTGTTCCAACTGCAGCAAAGTCAGAGTGTAAGTGGTCCACTGGTTCCAGGGGTCTTTCCCGATGGATGTCTAGGTGACGAGGTCCTCACTGGAGATCTGTCTCTGGGGCTCATCTCGGAGGGCTTGTCATCGTCTCTTCTCAGGTGTTCGGTCATCTCTATCGTTTAAGGGTAGGATCCAGACTGAGGCTTGTGTAATTCTAACTACCACGGGATGTTAATCCCGTGGCAGTATAGAAACAGTAAAACAATTAGCGTAGCAGCGGCTCCATCCAGGAATAACCCTGGATGAAATTATCAGTATAACCCAAGCTAAAGCATAATAATGTGCATGTGTTCAGATGGACTGGCAGTACAAGATTGTGAGATGCATTATATGAATGCTTGGCTAAAGAGATGTCTTTAATCTAGATTTAAACAGAGAGAGTGTGTCTGAACCCGAACGTTTTCAGGAAGGCTATTCCATAGTTTAGGAGCCAGATATGAAAAAGTTCTACCTCCTTTAGTGGACTTTGCTATCCTAGGTACTACCAAGAGTCCAGAGTTTTGCGACCTAAGGGAGCGGGTTGGATGTAGCGTGATAAAAGATTAGTTAGTGCGCAGGAGCTAAATCATTTAGGGCCTTATAGGCAAGTAATAATATTTTGTAACTGATACGAAACTTAATAGGTAGCCAGTGCAGAGATTGTAAAATTGGAGTAATATGGTCATATTTTCTTGACCTGGTAAGGACTCTAGCCGCAGCATTTTGTACTATCTGTAGCTTGTTTATTGAGGATGCAGGACAACCACCTAGCAGTGCATTACAATAGTCCAGTCTAGAGGTCATGAATGCATGAACTAACTTTTCTGCATCAGAAACACTTAACATGTTCCGTAGCTTGGAAATGTTTCTAAGATGGAAGAATGCTGTTTTGTAACATTGGAAATATGATTTTCAAAGATAGGTTGCTGTCTAATATAACACCCAGATTTTTAACTGTAGAGGAAGTAACAGTACATCCGTCTAGTTGCAGATTGTAATCCAAGAGATTCTGTGTACTGTTTTTAGGTCCAATAAGTAATATCTCGGTCTTATCTGAATTTAATAGGAGAAAATTACTGGTCATCCAATCTTTTATATTTTTAACACACTCTGTTAGCTTAGATAGTTTCAAGTTTCATCTGGTTTTGTTGAGATATATAGTTGAGTGTCATCAGCATAACAATGGAAACTAATCCGTATTTTCTAATAATATTACCAAGGGCAGCATATATAATGAAAATAATAGAGGACCTAGGACAGATCCTTGTGGTACTCCATACTTTACTGGTGATAATTGAGATGACTCCCGTGTAAATAAACAAAGTGGTAGCGATCGGACAGGTAGGATCTAAACCATCTTAGAGCCTGCCCTTGAACACCTGTATAGTTTTGTAATCGATCTATCAGTATGTCATGATCTATAGTGTCGACGCAGCACTAAGATCAAGTAAAACTAGCAACGAGATGCAGCCTTGGTCTGGCCAAGAAGCAAGTCATTTGTAATTTTAACAAGTGCAGTTTCTGTGCTATGGCGGGGCCTGAAACCTGACTGAAATTCTTCATAGATATCATTTTTTGCAAAAGGAACACAATTGAGCAGACACTACTTTTCTAATATTTTCGACATAAACGGAAGATTTGAAATGGGTCTGTAATTTGCCAGTTCACAAGGATCTAATTTTGGTTTCTTAATAAGTGGCTTAATAACTGCCAGCTTAAATGGTTTTGGGACGTGACCTAAAGATAGCGAGGAGTTAATAATATTGAGAAGCGGTTGTTCTGCAACAGGTAACAACTCTTTCAATAGTTTAGTTGGTACAGGATCTAATAAACATGTTGTTGGTTTAGATGCAGTGATAAGTTTATTTAGCTCATCCTGTCCTATAGTTCTAAAGCACTGCAGTATTTCTTTGGGTGCGATGAATAGAAATGTTTGGAGTAGGACCGCAGCTATCGATTACTTTAATCAAGTCACTGTTATTTATGTAGTGCTTTTAACAATACAAATTGTCAAAGCAACTGCACAATATCAAAATAGGAAATTTAAAATGACAAGATTAAACACTTCATTTTCAGTTAAAGGCATTTTATTATTGAATTCAGTGATGGCATCGTCCAGGGGCGATGTAGTAATAGTACTCTACCGATTATTCCCTTTTTCTTTTCTTTTTTTATGCAAAACCAATATATCCATAAATAAAAAATGGAATAAAAAAAAAAAATTCACATTAATTTTTATAATTAATACATAAACGTCTAATTGACTTTCAGCCTAACTAAAGCTCAAGTATGACTTTGACTTTGTGGCTTTTGCGAGAGGCATAAATCTGTGGACCGGAAGATAACTTGGAACAAGAGTCCAGACTCTCTCTAAACTCATGTTTCTGCAACATGAAATTTGTCTGTCTGTGATTTAAACTGTTCCAATAAGTTTAAATTAATTTGACCTTTTATAAAGCTAAAAGACAAAAAGCTACACTATCTATGCAAAATGTCGGTCGACATGCGGCTTTAATTTCACATTCAAAGTGTCTTTTCATTGTAAATATCCAAACATTATGCATTCGTAAGTGCAGGTTAAAGCTCCCCGTGTCCTGCTAAGCTGCATTAAACTGTGTAAATACATCGCAACCTCTTCAGATGCAACTTCTGCAGAGATTCATTTAGTTGATACTGGTTTTATTTGTTTGAAACAACAGCCTTAATAACAGTCTTATTATTATTGACTGATTAAATGTAACAATGTGACTAAAAAGATGCACACTTTTATAAAAAAAAGGCTTTAATAAAGGTAAAAATGCCCATAAAAGCTACAAATCTATTTAAACTTATGAAAATATGAATTTCTGTTCACTTATATGAGCTGAGCACACAGAATATGAAGAATATCAGAAACTGCGGCTGTCCACGGTAGTGAGATATCAGCTCAATAACACACTCAGCAAAATATCGTCTAATTATCGTTATCAAACAAATCCAAAAAATATCAAGATTTTTTTTTATATATATATATATATCTCTTGCACCCTACGGTGTACATGCATCTATCTTCACAGTACAGTTTTTGGCTGTATTTGTGTCCCCTTCGAAAATTGCTCTTTAGACACTTTATTTTACCCCACCTCCCTAAAAGAACCGAACGCCCTTGCTCTCAGCCTCACTGTGCACTTCTCCTTCCAGATGTCCCCAAGAGAGCTGGCCGAGTCTGGCGTGATGGGATTGGACGCCGATGTCCTTCAGAGTGACCTCACTTCCCCTGACTCTGAGATGCAGAGATCCTGTGAGGACGCCTCGGACACCTTGGTGTTATATGATAAAAGTCCATGCACACATGAAGGGCCTGTGCAGTGCTGTCCAGAGGAACACCGAAGCGGGATCCTTCGAGAGCTGAGATGCATTCAAGCTCTCGAGGAGCAAATTACAGAGCACGTGAAGCTGGAGGCACTGCGGTGCAGAGAGATGGAGAGCCTGGACTCCGAGGAGCCGTTGCCAGACCAGGTCAGGGAGATGGAGAGAGGGGACAAGGTGAAGAAGAGGTCGAGCAAAGGCTGCAAAGTTGTGAAGTGTTTGGTCATGGAGAGGAACTCGACGCTGGAAGATCTGGACGACGAGCTGTTGAGGAGTTGTGGGCTCCAGTCACATACACACACTGAGAAAACCTCTCCTGATTTGGGTTTAAACGCAGAGTGCACCAGTCCAAATCCAGCGAGTTTGACTTCTGAGCCTGCTTCTACTGCGAGCCTCGGGCGACTTGACTCTGAATCCCTTCGGTGTTGTCACAGTGCCTCGAGCGGTTTCTCTGGAAAACCGGAAGAGTCCAGTGCAGTCACACACGTGTGTCCGGAGCATTCAGAGGATGAAGCGTCTCTGCCGGAGACGGGTGACGCGTGCTTGACTCAGGGCAGTGCTGATGTGAGAGGAGCATTTGATCCTGGAGGCATCTCTATCGCGCCGCGGAGGCCGAAGGACGCGTCTATCAGTGAGGGGAGAGACGGCCAGCAGACTGTGAAGCACAGGCGTCAGTCATCCCTCGAAGCTCGTACAGCACAATAACAACAACAACACTGCAGTGCTGTGCGGCAGAGACAGCCCAGGGAGCTCGGACTGTGACGGATCCATGAGAGCGGCATCTCCGCTCCACGCGTCCAGCAGACAGGTGCAGCTCCTCAGAAAACACTGGGAGACACCAGTGGCGTACCACACTCATATAATTATAATCGTTTAATCAATAGTGAAGTCACACCAACAAAAGCAATGTAGTCACTGAAATTCAGCATGGTGCTAAAACGCCCCTGTATGGAGTGTTATACACAGCTTTGTCACATGAGCAAAAGGGCTGTCTTGCACTAATTATCAGCGTGATTGCAAATCATCTGCTTATGTTGGGAGTTACATTTTGGACACTATTTTTTTTTCCTCCAAAAGACTTCCAAACAAAGCTGGCTCTGAACCTTTGTGCAACACACGGCCGTTTAAATGAATGACGGTTTTAGTTTATTTAAACACATTTGCACATTTAAATCCTAACAATATAATATTCAAAATATATTAAAGACACCCATCTCGGATTAGTGCGGTTGTAATTGGAGTGTAAATACAGATTGGGCTGCAGTATCTGTGCCACTTCTTTAGGACTTTATTGATTGGGAATGACCTGTGGTGTCTAATTAACTGCATTTAATGATCAGATATTTAAAGGAGATGCATGCATCTGAGAAGGTCTGAAATTGTGTTTTGGAGAAAGATACTTTTAAAAGTAATGCATTACAATGTTGCGTTAAAATATTGTTACTCTATAAAGTAACCGAGTAATGCATTATTACTGTTTGTCATCCAGACTTGCTTATGTTTTAAGTAACGTACTCAAAAGTTAGTTTTGGCTACCGTAAAGGCCGTTTCACACCAAAAGAGAAATTAATAATCCTAATTAATGTCATCAAAGCCCCATAAAATATTGAAATTGAACTTGTCAATATCACTCCGCCCGAGTGTCTTTTATATGAGTTTCGGTTACAGACGGCTGTGTGTCTGTTCTCTGTTAGATGAGGGATTATAAGACGCCCATCGTGCTGGACACGGGCTCCGGTCTGATGAAGGCTGGCTTTGCAGACCAGGACCTTCCTGCTACAGTGTTCCCCACCGTCATCGGTCGTCCCAAATATGAGGTACACGCTTCACCTGAGTGCACTGTATGCATGCGGATGAAGCAACATATGTGAGCACAAAACCAGTCATAAAGGTACATTTTTTCGATTTATGGGTCAATTGAGATGTATGCATCATCTGAGAACTGAATAAATTATATTTCCATTGATGTATGATTTGTTATGATCGGACAATATTTGGAAATCTGGAATCTGAGGGTGTAAAAAAAATCTAAATATTGCGAAAATCATCTTTAAAGTTGTTCAAGTGAAGTTCTTAGCAATGCCTATTAATAATCAAAAATTAAGTTTTGATATATTTACGGTACTAAATATCTTCATGGAACATGATCTTAATATCTAATGATTTTTGGCATAAAATAAAAATTGATAATTTTGACCCATAAATGTATTGTTGATTATTGCTACAAATATACCCCAGCTCACATGGTCACATATAATAAAGCAAATCTCAACTAATAGATTTAGCGTCACACAATATAACTATCATGGCTTTAATCCAATAACTATGACTAAGGCAGTAAGTTATGTTTTGTGAATCGGAGAGCTTCTGTTGGTCTGCACTGTGTTGCAGGGGGTAATGAATGGTTGTGTGGACCGAGAGCTGTATGTGGGGCATGACGCGCAGCACATAAGAGGAGTGCTGACCCTGAAGTATCCCATCAGAAACGGCATCGTGAGCAACTGGGATGAGATGGAGATGGTGAGTCCGGTCACTACGCCCCAGCCGGCAGGTGGTGCTATTGGAGAGTAGATCATCATTCGTTAACCCTCATGACATTAAATAAATATATACTACTACTCCTGAACACTCATAACACATCCGGGTGCATTTTGACCCAGAAGAAAGATGCAATAATAAAAGATAATTAAATGCAGTATTAGTAAGGGAACAAAACTTTACAAATGCTTTGAGACCCTCAAAATAAGTTTTGTTTTGTTGTAGTTTTTTTTACAATTGATTTAAGAGATATAACCCTTTCTAAAAACCTAATTTTGACCCAAGCATGTATGGAGTAGTATTGTCAAAAATACTTTTTTTTTATTTATTTTTATTTTTTTTATGGATCTATGAAGTTAAATTAGTGTCAAAACTGTCTGTGTTTTTGTGAGAAATGAGGACATGCAATTGTATAATGACACGGGTATTACAAGGAGAAGGTGATTTATGAGGACATGTTCAGTGTCCCCATAATTCAAAAAGCTTATAAATCATACAGAGTGAGTTTTTTTGGAGGGGGGGAGTAGAAATGCACCGTCTCCTGTGAGGGGTAAGTTTAGGTGTAGGGCAATAACACATACAGTTTGTACAGTATAGAAACCATTACGCCTATGGAGAGTCCTCACTTAAACAAACGTGTGTGTGTGTGTGTGCTGTAGATCTGGCATCACGCGTTCCAGCAGCTGTGTGTGTCTCCGGAGGATCATCCGGTGCTGCTGACCGAGGCTGCTATGAACCCGCTGCAGAACCGCCAACGCTCTGTGGAGCTGATGTTTGAGGCCTTCAGCGTCCCGCTCGCCTTCGTGGCCCTGCAGGCCGTTCTGGCGCTCTACGTCTCGGGACGAACCACCGGTCAGTCGGCTCCGCTTGCACGCTTATTACTGCTCTGTGTTGAGGAGGGTTCACTTTGTTCAGTCTTATTCTGGTATCAAATGTAACTTCGTTTTTATCATGTTTGATTGTGAGTGACCCTGGAGCACAAAACCAGTCATAAGGGTCAATTTTTTTTTTTTTAGGTTTATGCATCATCTGAAAGCTGAATAAATTATATTTCCATTGATGTATGGTTTATGATTGGACAATATTTGGGAATCTGAGGATGCAAAAAATATTGAGAAAATCATCTTTAAAGTTGTTCAAATGAAGTTCTTAGCAATGCATATTAATAATCAAAAATTAAGTTATGATATATTTACAGTAGGAAATATCGTTGACAAACAATTTAGTCATAACCAAATTATCACCAGTGTTGGATTCCTGCTTTTACAGTCACACCTTTACCGTGTTAAAGCGACGGTTCACCCAAAAATGAAAATGCGTTTTTCTTGCATTAGTTCTGTGAGTTGGTCTTCTGCTGAACACGGAAAATATTTGGAAGAATGTTGGTGAACAAACAGCTGACGGTAGCCATTGACTTTCATAGTATGGGAAACTCATGGCTACCGTCAGCTTTTTGGAAACAAACATTATCAGGTAAACAAAAGATGATATTTTGATTAAAGACTGCCACCGGTTTGGAAAAGCATGAGTAAATGACAGCTTTTCCATTTTGGGGTGTAATTAAACCAGGAACGTTGCTTTTTCTCTAATTTTTGTCACATGTTCCAGTGGCCAAAATGTTGGTGTATCTCTAATCATAAGGACATGCTATTTTGTGGGATCACATGCCATTTTTCCCAAGGGACCCCTGTAATGAGGTTCCAGCAGTACACCAAGGGCTCTCAAATGGAGTTGGTGAAATGCTAATAATTAAATTCAATCTTAAATGATGATATTCTCTCCCACTCCATGCCGGAGTTTAATGTGCATTAATATGCAGTGTGCTACACTTCTGCATAATTTAATCAGGATTCTGCTGAATAAAAGCTCAAGGATTTGAAAGTTATGAATTTAAGACTTAATTAATTTACACTTTTAATCCAATGGTTAGTTTCAGCCAGGAGTGTAGTTTAATTAAATTTAATTTAAAATTAAACTACCCCCCCCCCCCCAATATCCATTATACCAGAGTTAATGGAAACCTAGAATCAGGCTATTTATTAATTATTTGAATGGTGCCTTCGGTGCTTTTATTAGCCTAACCTCACGTATGAACTGAACGAAGCGCTTCTCAGCACACGACTGAAGCGCAGTGCTTTTAATTGTGCACAAGCGGCGCGGATCATACTATGTGCGCGCTCGAAGTGTGAGAAGATCATTCCTATCGTGAAGCTGATGGTAAAATATGAGATCTGTTTGAATTATATCGAGAAACCACTTTAAAATGCTATGGTGAAAGTCTAACATTATCTAAAAAAAAAAAGGCACAAACTAAAACAACTGACCTTGCACCGGAGCTATTATAATATTAAAAGCTTAAACTACTCATGACCACCTTTACAATAATTATCACGTTTTACTGTATTTATTTATTGTGGTAAATGTATAATAGATAATCTATTAAGAGAATAGATGTTTCCCTATCGATTTATATTACTGTGTGCCGCAGCTGTTGTGTGTGTGTGTGTGTGTGTGTGCGTGTGCGTGCGCCGCAGCTGTGTTGATGTTGGTGTGTGTGTGTGCCGCAGCTGCTGCTGGAGCAGGGCTTGTGCTTGCAGACGTCTGCTGGGCTGGAGATCGTGCGTGAGATGAAGGAGAGCTGCTGCTGTGTGGCACTGGATTACGAGGCCGAGCTGAAGAGCGTCTCGGAGGTGCACTACACTCTACCTGACGGGCGGGTCGTCTCGCTGGCCTCCGAACGCTTCCGGTAACTGAGCGCCTCGTGCTTCTGCTGGAGTCTGAATGAGATGTTCTGGTGGAGAGTTCACTGCAGACCCGTGTCTGAAGCGCAGATCCTATTTGACACCGTTTTTCATGTTTTATACTGTAAAGCTGCTGGCTCTAAAGCAATTTAGGCCTGATTTCACAGAAGAAATAATTTATTGACATGCTTTTTCCACAAATTAACTTAATAAGGCCAGTGTTTGAAATAACTTTGTGACCAGACGTGGTTTCATATTACAGAACGAGGTAGAAAGCATAATTTTCGGATTCATAAAAATGTTAGCATTTTCGAAAAGCTAGTTGGTACGAAATAAATGTACACCTGCTCCGTACCACGCGTAAATGGTGTGTAAAACCTTGTGTTCTTTTCGGCAAACTTAATTCACTGAATTTTGATGCACTGCCATTTTAATATTTTACAAGTTTGTTTGCTCGGTTTTATTGATATATTTTGTAGCTGAGAGTTGATAACTGTTTAGCTTTTGGCTCGTCACTGTTACTTCTTACCGAGCCATCCAATCAAAGGATCAGGGGGCGGGACAAATACCACACCGACCAATCATCCTGCGTCTACAACAACTGAACAGCAATAGAGAAGCTAATATTACTGGTTACTGCATTTTTATATTCAGTAATATTCTTCAAAATGAGATGCTAGTAATACTGCCGTGGATATTCCCCTTCATAACAACTGAATTGACTGCTAGAAAAACTTTTTTTTACAGTCTGAGAAAAATGCTGTGCCACCAAAGCGTTCTCAAGCACCACCAGCTGGTCATTTTCAGAAGAGCGCCTGACATTTTATTGCTTGGATAGACATATTTATTGTTAGGCATATGGCCCATTAGTATTTATTTTTTTTGCATTTATGCAGTATACTGGAGCCAAACCTGAGAAAGCAGTCCAGAATATCCCACTGTGTTCCTGGGCACGCACACAACTGTAGTCATAGGTGGGGATTATGCTAATTGTGTATTAGCGTGCACGAGCGCCCTACTTACCAATGATTGGAATTCATTAACTTAAACATGTTTAATTATCAAATCGGACGTTTGTGAACCCAGAAGATTCCAGTCTGTTTTAAATTACTCTGAATTTACTATATATACTATTTATGAATGAGGCCCAATGTCTTCAAGTTTCCTCAGTCAAAATCTGCGTTTTATTCCGCTACGGCGATAACTGGACACATTGTCCATATTAGGGATTTCCTGGAGCATCATCTTCAGTTATTACTTCTGCGACGCATATGTGGTGTTTATGCGCAAGAGCGCCCTCTGGCTTCCAGTATGAGTTATACAATCATTACTGCAATTGGCGAGAGAGCTCAGCGAAGAAAAAGCACCAGCAAGAAAACATCATCAGTAGCTCTCTCAGCCACCGTACATTACGTTACGTGTGTATTCAGTAATGCTTAATAAACACGTATTTTGCTGATCTGATCTAAATATCATTAATGATCATGATCTATTTAAGCGCATATGGCCCATCCCTACCCCTAATGAAGAATGCACTTGACTGTGAGTCTGTCCAGGTCTGTGCGGCACGGGACTTATTAAGCTTGACCGTCTGTTATGGTCACACAGGGCACCAGAGATCCTCTTCAGGCCAGAGCTGATCGGTCGAGATCATTATGGGATGCACGAGAGCGTCTTCAGGTCCGTCCTGCAGTCAGACATCGACCTGCGGCGCAGTTTTGTGGGAAACGTCCTGCTGTCAGGTGAACTTGATCTGTAGGCCTGCATCGATCCCTCAATTCTATTCGACGACTCCATTTTGCCCGCATGGCGTAATCTGGTAAATACCAGAAGTGGTGCATTTCACCAACGAGAACACCATTATTAGACCGTTTCCCAATATTGCATGATATTAAACCCATTTCAAAACCATAATGCTATTGTGATTTCACAAACGATACAATTCAGTTAAATAAATATATTCGATGCATGTTTACTATATATGGATTCGATCGGCAGGCCTCTGGCATGTTTGTCTCATGTGTAATGTACATTTGCTCGGTTTTGTTTGATTAAAATCATGACTGCTTGCTTTTGATACTTTTATTTGAGCTGATTATTATTGCTTCATTGTTAGATTTATTTTAAGTAATTTTAAAAGCTATTCTTCACGTAGGTCTATTTTTATTATCACAAAATATAATTATCCGATTACTCAATTGTCAGAAGAATCAACAGATTATTGATTACCAAAATAATTGTTAGTAACAGCCCTAGTGACGTGTGTCTCTCTCTGTCTCCCTCTCTCTCTTTGTGTGTGTGTGTGTGTGTGTGTGTGTGTCTGTCTGTCGCTCTCTCTCTCTCTGTGTGTGTATGTCGCTCTCTCTCTCTGTGTGTGTATGTCGCTCTCTCTCTCTCTCTCTCGCTCTCTGTGTGTGTATGCATGTCTCTCTCTCTCAGGTGGGAACACGCTGCTGTCGGGGCTCCCTGTGCGTCTGCAGCAGGAGATGCGTCTCCTGTGTCAGGCAGATCTGAGCGTGAGGGTCAGCAGCCCGAGCGATCGAGACTTCTCCGTGTGGCGCGGCGGAGCGGCCCTGGCCAACATGGCCGACCTCTGCGGCGCCTGGATCAGCGCGGACGAGTACGAGGAGTTTGGCCCGCAGATCGTCTTCAGGAAGTGCTTCTGAGCCGGCACCATCTTAAACCGCTTTTAACACCTTTAGACATGTACAGTAGAGTAGGTGCCAAGCATTGATGCAAGTCTTCTAGAGCCTGTGTTTTTAGGTTCCAAGAGAAAAATGACCTTTTTAAGCTCATACACTGGTTGTATCAATCTGATTGTTTGTCTCTTTGCCACTTTAATTATAATCTAATCAATTGTGTGTTTAATAATATATCTATGAGATATGAATGTTAACTTTTCAGTGTTTTGATGCTTTTAACGAGGCTCACATTGCAACCAACGCGTCTATGAATCTGGTTCACATGAGGCTTGACCGTATTAGACGAGCTACTAATCCTTTCCTCCATCATGTTTCTCAGCTGTTCCTCAGACACGTGTGTGTGTGTGTGTGTGTTCTGAGCAGGATCGATTAGAGTAGACTTGCATGAATTTCACTTCACATCTTATATATGTGTTTTCACAGGGTTTTGTTTTATCTGAGGTGGTTTTGAGCTGCATATGAATCTCGTCTGTTGATCTCTTGTGAGGTTTGCTCTCCTTTACATCCGGTTCGTTAGCTGATCCAAATCCTGTGATGTGTTCAGTTTAAAGCGCTCAATGTGTTTGCCTTGAATGCATTGTGATCCCAGCATCAGTGTCTGTTAACCGGCCTTTTTACAATAAATGATTTCTAAATAACTCTTCTTGTGTACTGTTATGGCAAGCCGTTTTAGCCTAAAATATACTAAGTGTTACTCGTCGTAATTGCATTTTTACTAGTAACAATTCAATTAGAGAGCTCTACAATTCAATTATTACTAGTAACAATTACAATTAGAGAGCTCTCTAAATCAATATTTACTAGTAACAATTACAATTAGAGAGCTCTCTAACCGAATTAGAGAGCTCTGCAATTGCATTCTTACTAGTAACAATTTAATTAGAGAGCTCTACAATTCAATTCTTACTAGTAACAATGCCAATTACAGAGCTCTCTAATTGAATTGTTACTAGTAAGAATGCAATTGCAGAGCTCTCTAATACAATTGTAACTAGTAAGAACTGAATTAGAGGCTCTACAATTCGATTCTTACTAGTAATAATTACAATTAGAGAGCTCTTTAATGCAATTCTTACTAGTAACAATTGAGAGAGCTCTCTAACTGAATTAGAGAGCTCTGCAATTGCATTCTTACTAGTAACAATTGAATTAGAGAGCTCTACAATTCAATTCTTACTAGTGACAATGCCAATTAGAGAGCTCTCTAATTCAGTTCTCACTAGCAAAAATGTAATTACAGAGCTCTCTAATTCAATTCTTACTAGTAAGAAATCCAGTTACAGAGCTCCACAATTGCATTCTTACTAGTAAAAACCTGTATTAATTAGATGCAAAACGGATTTTCGATTACACCCATTGCCTTACCAAATCCCGCCTGTGGTGATATACTTCAAAATAAAAGCCCCATGAATTAATAGCATTTTCATTGTGTCAGAATGACCTTTAAAGTGAGATGACAGCTTGGATATGTTTTGTTTAAAAAAAAATATTTAATCATTAAATTAATTTACATCTTTATGGTCTGCTTACAAGTGAAGAAGACACACACATGTTTCTTTAAAAAAATGCTAGTCTTTGTCAAAATGTCTGGTAATAATGACATCATCTCATTTTGGTGTTTATTATGCACTGTAACATGCAGGAAGAATTAACATCTATTGGCTAATTGGCCAGTGGTCACTCCTGACAAAATGTGTTTTAGAATTTCTTGCTTTCTTTCTTTCTTTTTATTTATTTATTTATTTGGTCATACAGTTATGATATTAATCAAGTAGCTGCAGTGCCGCGATCGTTTCGGCTCCGAGTCTATTTTTGCTGCGCTGCTTACGCTCAATTAAAGTGACAGGACATTATTTATGATCGACACTCAAAAAAAAAACATATTTAAAGTTTGTAAATGGGATGTAATGTATTTTAAACAGTTACCATGAAGTTCAACAATTTCGTAGCAAGTTGTAATATATTTTGTGTAGTTTATAGGCCTATATGTTGGCATAGAAGCAGATGTCATGCTGACAACAGGCATCATCAACAAACGCACGTGACAGCGCCCGGTGTAGCCAGACGGGGGTCTTCAGAGTACACCTGGAAGATGACCTAATGGACGACACGTCTCATTGTAGAAGTGGAAAAACAAAAAGTTATTTATGACCCAAAAAATGTAATGTATAAGGACTTACAAGCCAAAGAATAGGCATGGGATGCAGTGGATTGGTCATTTGATAATACACGAAGTGACAAACGAATAAATACATATTCAAATACGTCACATAAATATTACACATGTAGCTACGCCAAATAAGTCTATGATGTGGGCGACTTGTTTGAATGTGTGTTTTTCGTGTGTTTGCTAATATCCCTATTACAACGTTTACATTTTACGTGTTAATAAAGACATTTACGATGCATGTTGAAGATGTTAGCTTGGAGATTGCTTGTAAATCTGCTGTTTGTTTATCAGATATTGCTTCATTATTAAAGAAGCGTTCGTCAGCAGGCATTATGAAGAGGTTTGCTAATAAATGTTGAATAAAGATGCAAAATATGTCAATATTGTAGATGTAATCTTTTGACCAAAAGTTCAAAGGCATGTCATTCTCCTATAATTAATGTTTTTTGTTTTGTCATTTTGCGTTGGCAGATGGTACGTCATTTTTAATGTTTTTTTTTTTGTATTTAAAGACAAAAAGTACAATCTGTCCAATCAGTAGGCTACAACTTTTTACAATCTGTAAATAACAATCAATACAAACAAACATAAAGAACAGCAGCTTACAGTATATATGTGCAAAAAGAAACTTCTGGTTACAAGTACAAACCTTTAAAATATTGACCATATTCAATATAAACACAATGTATAAAATAACTATAACATTTCTGCTATGGTCAGTTATTGTTTTGTGCTGTTCCCTTGCCTGGGGGCACCCAAAATCTACGTCGTATCCTTCTTCGTAATCTCCGTAGTAACAAATACAGCGCAATTGCCTTTCTTCTATCTACAATACGTACTGCACATAAACACAGATGCACATGTACAGTGTAAATAAAACAAATACAGTAATATAAACTATTCTAATAATAAATCAAGACCAATTGTATTTAAAATTAGATTCGAATTTACCCATTCTGTACAGAAGACGCTGTTCAGCCGCGCGCTGCAAACGCTACAGGTGTGAAAGGGCAATGGGCGCGCGCTGCTCCTGCTCTGCATACGCACCGCTTCTGCGCCGCTCACGCGCTGCTCACGCTTGCAGTGTGAAACGGGCGTGAAACCGGCGTGAGAGTGGCTCGACGGTGTTTAGAGTCCCGCAGCAGCGAGTGCCGTCAGCGCAGCTGAAGAGTTCTGCTTTCAAATACACGCAATAAAGCCGTAAAGGCATTTTTAGCATTTTAAGTAAGCATTTAAAGGCCAAGTTTTGTAGCATTTTAAAATGCTGGTTTACTGTAGCCTACTAAGTGATGATAAAAGACAAACGTACGAGACCAGAATATTAACGCAATAATGTTTTCCTCCCTTTCGAAAATGGCAATAAACAGACATAATAACAGTTAAATAAACAGTTTATAGACTAAATTAAGACAGACAGTTAAAGTTCATATTTTGGGTTAGTCAGTTTTTTATATTAGTAAGCTGTGTACAGAATGTAATCTTTAATACTGTATCGGTGCATAAAAGGGAAAAGCTGCGTGTTGTTTTGTTTTGGGTTTATGTGAATCTGCACATAGTATGCTTTATAATTTTGTCTAATCACTATTGGTACCTTAAGCAACATTTGTATTAAGCCTTATATCCCTGTTCAAGTTCGCTAATTCACAAGCCGAGTGAGAATCATACTCGCAAAATAATGTTAATTATTAAACCAAACAAAATCAAAACTTTCAAAAACATGCAGCAATACGATTATTTTATTAAGTGACAGATGGTGGGTTTAACCAGTGACATTATTAATAGATTTACTCTCCGGTATCTTCTTCTCATCTCCTCGACCTGCTTCCCTTGGGGTTTTTCCAGAGAAAGGGCGAAAAAAAATACTGCACTGTCCAGGTTTCTCTGGACGAGTACTGGAGTTACTTTTGCAATTTTCGTTGCGGCATGAAAGACATAATATGGTGACATTTTCCACAATCACGACAGAACATTAAATACTGCCCTGAATTCAATAGTGGAGAGGTGTCGCGATTTTACCAGTAAGGCGAAAAAAACCAAAACAGCTTCCCAGAACTCAACACGGCGTGAGGTCAGCTTCACATTCTCAGCCAGATGAATATGCATGAGGCTAATTATCATAATGAGGTCGCTTTAAATAGAGAGCTCTACAATGCAATTCTTACTAGTAAGAATCGCTATTGTAGAGCTCTACAATTACATTTTTACTAGTAACAATTTAATTAGAGAGCTCTACAATTCAATTCTTACTAGTAACAATGCCAATTAGAGAGCTCTTTAATGCAATTCTTACTAGTAACAATTGTATTAGAGAGCTCTCTAACTGAATTAGAGAGCTCTGCAATTGCATTCTTACTAGTAACAATTCAATTAGAGAGCTCTACAATTAAATTCTTACTAGTGACAATGCCAATTAGAGAGCTCTTCAATGCAATTCTTACGAGTAAAAACTGAATTAGAGAGCTCTTTAATTCAGAGCTCTCTAATTCAGTTTTACTAGTAAGAATTCCAATTAGAGAGCTCTCTAATTCAGTTGTTACTAGTAAGAATTCCATTTAGAGAGCTCTCTAATTCAGTTGTTACTAGTAAGAACTGAATTAGAGAGCTCTTTAATTCAATTACAGAGCTCTGCAATTAAACATATCTCTAATGTGTATTTTTACTAGTAAAATTGTAATTATAGAGCTCTATAATTGCATTTGTACTTGTAATAATTAAATTAGAGAGCTCTCTAATCGGAATTGTTACTAGTAAAAATTGAATTAGAGAGCTCTCTAATTATAATTGTTTCTAGTAAGAATATGATTAGAGAGCTCTCTAATTGGGATTGTTACTACACTCAAAAAAAAGATTTTTGCTCTTTGTTCAATTTCATTAATTAAAATGAGCTCATACAACATAACTCTTGGTAAAAATGGTCCCAACATAATTTTATTAAATATAAACAATGTAATTTAAAAACAATTAGGTTTACACGTTTTTTTTTAATTGAGTCAACAAGAATATTTTTCGTTCGATTTTACTTGTGTAACTAGGAAGTGGATTTCCCTTCCCATCATGCTTTGCACAGGGCTGGATAAGGAGAGTAAATCTTGAAATAAAATGTTATTTTAGGCATTTTTTATTTAGATGATAAAATTGGGAGACTTGTTAATGTTTAATGTTCTTTTATGTTTGTATTTAAAAGAGTTTCTGGTATGTTAGTGTTTTGGGGGGTTACCATTGTGGTAAAGTGTAGAGCATGTGCTTGGGTTGAGGACCAGCTAACATGACACAAAGATGTTTTAATAACAAAGAAACAATTATGGGCATGCCATGGATGTAACAATATCATCATATGCTATGCCTAACAAATTGGCTAATGCCTAAAGTTAAGTAAATCCAACAAATAATTTATTTTGAGTGTAGAAACAATTTATTATCCAGTTAAATGTTTTAGCAAGCATAAAAACATCACTTCATCAATTTAATTTAAACTATATTTGATCAAATTGAGTTGGCTCAACTCAATCACAATTCATCCAATGAATTATTTTTTTGAGTGTAGGCTACTGATGTTAAAATCACAATGTAGCGGCTGGATTGCAACTATTACATATATAATTTGCCTATTTACATTGTCTATTTTGTATGTATATACCTAATTTATCTGTTGTATGTTTCTTTATTTGCTTATCATATTTTATATTTTACTGTGCCCTGCTGTTGTTTTGTGCACAGGCATGGCAAAACTTTATCTAGTAGGATTAACCCAATTTTTTTTTGTAGTCTTCACTGAAGGAATTTAAGTTTATACAACAAGATTACAACAACTCATTTCAAACAAATTAGATTTGGGTGGAAAAATGTAATTAAATTTCGTGGAAAAGTTTACTCTAATTTTTTTAAGTTCGTTCAACAACTTTTTTTTTTGAGTGTAGTAAAAACTGAATTAGAGAGCTCTTTAATTAGAATACTTACTAGTAAATATGTATTTAGAGAGCTCTCTAATTGGGATTGTTACTAGTAAGAATTCAATTGTAGAGCTCTCTAATTGGAATTCTTACTAGTAAAAATTCAGTTGTAGAGCTCTGTAATGAAAAATGAATGGAAGTCAATGGAGACATATGACTAGTAAAAATTCATTTGTAGAGCTCTCTAACTGGAATTGTTACTAGTAAGAATTGAATTAGAGAGCTCTGTAATTAACATTGTTACTAGTAAGAATTTAATTGTGAGCTCTCTAATTATAATTGTTACTAGTAAGAATATGATTAGAGAGCTCTCGAATTGGCATTGTTACTAGTAAGAATTGAATTGTAGAGCTCTCTAATTGTAATTGTAACTAGTAAATATTGATTTAGAGAGCTCTCTAATTGTAATTGTTACTAGTAATAATTGAATTGTAGAGCTCTCTAATTGAATTGTTACTAGTAAAAATGCAATTACGACGAGTAACACTTAGTATATTTTAGGCTAAAACGGCTTGCCATAGTACTGTGCTTGTTCTTGTTGACCTTATGCTTGATGGTTAAGAAGTGTAGGTGGTTTGTTTGATGTCACAAGATTATTATAACGGGTTTTTAATCAAGAAATAGGCACAATTGCAAGGTCTGAAGTAATGTATGGAACAGCACATTAATAAATGACAGCACAAGCATGAACCATTCGTAACCATATCAATGTTTTACTCCAAAATGTAATTTCAAACCTATACGGCTCACTTTTGCTGAACACAACACACTTAATAACTCATAAAAATAACGTGTCGAAGGTATGTTAAAGCACAGCACTAATATGCAATGATGTGATTTTATAAAATAAATATTGTAAATCATATGAAACACTTAATTTCAGTATTTTTGGTCCTTTGTATGCTCAGCATCACAAGTCTATTCTCTCTCTATTGAATAATTACTTATCAAATTAATATAGATGTGTAAATATATTTTATTTTGAGAGACCCGCCTAATTAACGAGAAAATTTTTGATTAATGTTTCAGATAAATAAATGTGCTCGGCTAATTATTTCTTGATTAATATCTGTGAATAGATTATATATTTTGAAAACTCGGGATTATGTCGAAGTCGTTGTTGTTTGGTGCTGAAGAAACGTGAAATCTAGTCAGTTGTACATATTAATTCACAATTTCAATCTTATTTACGTGCATCTGCTCATAGCTCCGGTGAAGTCGACATTAATTCGCATCATATTCATGAAGAAATAAAGCTCGCGCCTGATATCTGACTAACGTGTGTTCATGGACGTATGTTAGTGTTTACGTCATGACGCACATGCACTCTTGTTTTTGAATGATATCAGTGTTGATTTTAAAACAAAACTGCTGGAATGAAACGCGCGTTTTTCAAAAAAGGAAAAAAGAAATCGCGAGCGCCTCGAGTGTGACGTCACAGGGCGGCGGCTATATAAAGCCCCACTCAAGATTCTAACGGCAGATGTGGATCTGGTTTTGTGAGTGTTCGAATGAGCGACTGATTCCACTGACTTCAACTATTTAGATTCGCGGTTTGCAACACACTGTGTCCATAATTACCAGTATAATCAGATTTGGTCATAATCAGACTATGTCTGAACGCAGTGGTTCTGAGAGCGCGCCTGTCGCTCGAGCTGCATGGGCTTCGAAAGCATCGAGCTTCGAGAGAATCGATGAAATGAAGAAAAACAGCCCAGCAGGTGAGATGAAATCAACAGCAGTCATCTCTGTACTGTTATTTTGCTTCTCTCGGTCTGAACTCAGTGTTTGGCCTCTGACAAGAACATCAAGCTTTCCAACAATATTAGATACAGTAATTAATACAGTAATACCTTCTTCTTCTTGAGTCAGTTTTTCAGATCTGTTGAACTGTCCGGAGTTTGTTAGAAACGGCATCTATGTCTGATCTGGGTTTGTTTCTAATAGTTTCTCTTCTTCCAAAGGGACGCAGGGGAAATCGGTGCGTATCTTCTTCCGGAAGCTGTGCGCGGCTGTGAAGTGTCCGGACCGAGTGGTGCGTCTCACAGCACACACGGACACTCATCTGGATGATCCCGAGGTGACGGCTGTCCCGGGTCCGTTGGCCGTTCCTGAGCTGCTGTGTCTGCCGGGTCAGGTGTGTGAAGATCTGGAGACACGAGAGCCAACGCTTGTCCCAGATCCATCCGCTCTCAATCTCTGTCACGGTGAGTCACTGTTACTTTAGCTCCTGCGTCTCTAGGAATAATAACTTGTTCTGCTGCTTCCGTGTGTAATCGCTGGTTCACATGTCGTCTGTGCTCCGAGGTGTTTCTAATGGTTCGCTCTTCACTGGTTTTAGAAGAAGCTAAGAAAGGAAAGAACAGGAGAGAGATGCGTGTCTTATTCCAGAGAGCATGTGAGGCTGTGAAGCAGCTCTTCCCCTGCTGCGACCCGCACAGAGTCCAGCCTCCTAAAGCAGAGCCAGATCCGGACAGATCCCAGCTCGTTCTTCCGGAGCAGGTCTCTGCAGACCTCCAGTCGTCTCCTGAGGAAGAAGCTCCCTCCGAGATCCAGACCCATGATGCAGTTCTGTCCGGTTCAGAGTCCGGTCCGGTGTCGATGGTGTCAGAAACAGCACCGGACACCGTGTTGCCTGATACAGAAATCCAGCTGCTTCAAGGTGAGTCGTTACTGCTTTGCATTATGTTATTTTCTCTTCATCGGTGCTTCGTCCGCAGTGCATCTGAGACTAAAGAACGTCTTCAAGACTCTTGATTTGATGGTTCTTCAGCTCTGCTGTTGACAATCAAAGGAAGTCTCAAACGTGTCCATCTTCTGTTTCTGTGTGTTGTTCAGGATCCATTGTGTCTTTGTTTGAAGTGGGACATTTGATCGCATCAGGGAGCTTTAGCAAGGTCTATGAGGGAACACACTTATTCAGCGACAAAGTCAAGGTTGCTCTGAAGTGCATCCCCAAGCGCAGAGTGGACCGCTATCTTGACATTGTACGTTGGCTAAACCTGAAGAATATGTGTTGTTTTATAACCTTATGCTGACATGGTTGTTGTGTTTGTCTCTCTTCTCAGCCTGGTCACTCCAAACCTGTGCTTGCTGAAGTGGCTCTGATGCTCCGGCTGGGAGAAGCTCCCTCGTGCCCCAACATCATGGAGCTACACCAGTGGCTGGAAGACGAGAGCAGCTTCACTCTCATTATGGAGTACCCTGAACCCTGCAGGACCTTGGAGGATTACATCTTGTTCTCCGGCCCCATCAGTGAAGCACAAGCACGCTTGTTCATGCTTCAGGTGCTTCAAGCGGTCAAACACTGCCACGAGCGTGGAGTTTATCATGGTGATATCCGCTCGAGGAACATCCTAGTGACTCTCCACAGTCTGGAGCTCAAGCTCATCCACTTCCGCTGCGCTCGTCTGATCAGCAGCGAGGGCTTTAACAGCAGCCAGTACCAAGGTGAGTCTGGCGGATGATCACGTGATGTTGTGTTGTTGATGTGTACAGAAGCACTGAAGCTGTGTGTGTCTCACAGGATCAGACGCATACACCCCGCCGGAGGTCCTCGGCCAGTCCATATTCCACGCCGCAGCAGCAGACGTCTGGGCGCTGGCAGTTCTGCTCTTTGAGATCATTCACAGATATCTGCCCTTCGAAAGCTTTGATGCCATTCAGCATGGCTACCTCAAGATGCATCCCACCTTATCAACAGGTGAACACACAAACATGCTGTTCTGATGATGTTCACTGTCCCGATGTGTGGAGACTAACCGCTCTCTCTGAACTCTTCCCAGCGTGCCACGACCTGATTTTCCACTGCTTGAGCCGTAATCCAGCTCACCGGCTGACGCTCCAGCAGCTGGAAGAGCACCGCTGGATGAAAGCCTAGACTGGAAGAAGGCAGGGATCCCGATGTGCCTCAGACAGAGCAGAGCTGAGGAGTTTAACGAGTGACCGGCGGCGTCTCGAGGAGACTCTGGAGTTGCACGTGTTCACAGCAGAGCATCAGCAGTCAGCAAAGCAGCGTTTGTGTTCACATGCTCGTATTCTTAACCCACGAACACATGCAGCTCCGTCAGCGACCTGCCGCTCAAAACACAAAGAACCACAAGAACACGCTGCTCAATACTTCACACCGCTGCTGTCTGTAGAAATTAGAAAGATCAGAAGAAATTCAGAAGTGCATGTAAACATGGTCACATCATTAGTGCTTCACAAATTATTAATGTATGAAAAAAAAAAAAACGTTTTAATAATATTTCTGAATGTCAATGTAGTCAGTCAATAATTAGTGCTTTATTAGTAATATTGAAGTAAAAAATAAAAAAACAAATATTTAAAAGTCCACCATGTTATTAAATTCCAGAAATAAATTCCATTAATATAACTAATAAAGCATATTAGTGACTACATTTACTGAAATATTATTTAAAAAACTGTATTTTTTTTAACATTTCTTAGTTATATTAATGCAGGAAATGTAAAATGCTATGCATAAGTAATATTTCAGAAAGTAAATGTTATTTTTTATAATATTTCAGAAAGTAAATGCCATTGTTTATAATATTTCAGAAAGTAAATTGTTTTTTATAATATTTCAGAAAGTAAATGCAATTATTTTATAATATTTCAGAAAGTAAATGCTATGTTTGTATAATATTTAAGAATTTAAATGTAGTCACTAATTGTTGCTTTATTAGTGACCAATAATGTAAATAAAAAAATATTACATGTAAAAAAAAATTATATAAAGACATTTAAAAAATGCTATTTTTTTAATAATATTTCAGAAAGTAAATCTAGTCACTAATTGGTGCTTTATTAGCGACTAATAATGTAAAAAATATATATTTAAAGTAAATTTAATTTTTGTATAAAATTTAAGAAAGTAAATGCTATTTTGTATAATATTTCATAAAGTAAATGTAGTCACTAATTGATGCTTTATTAGTGGCATTAATGTAAAAAATGTAAAAAGAAAATGCTATTCATTTTTTTTTACAATTAAATTATTTAATTAATTAAACCAGTGGTCTGCTTGATTCTTTATTGTAGCGGTAGTCTAACTACCAGCGGTGCAAGTGGGATAGTTACACTCATGATTGAGTCTTTCCCTTTTTAACTTTAACTTTATGACCCCCCAAGACATATTTGGGACTTCTGCTGTGAAGAGAAAGCAGAAAGCAGCTAATTTTCAACCGTGTTTAGACACACAAACGGGAGTTGTGCTTTATATTTAAATAACTGAAAACAATTATTATAAATAATCAAGATTCAAAATAATCAAATTCTGGTTGGCACTGTGGCTCAGTGTGTAGTACTCTTCCCTCACAGCAAGAAAGTCCCTGCTTTCTGGTGGAGTTTGCATGTTCTTCCCGTGTTGGCATAAGTCTCCTCTGGGTTCTCAGCTTTCCTCCCCACAATCCAGAAGACATACAGCATAGGTCAATTAGACACTAGGGCTGTGCTCCACTTCACCTTTAGACACACATGCTTCCACTTGTGGGAATCCCAGTTGTTATATCAAAGTGTTATCCCCTAAGTTTATATGGACAGACCCTCAACCCCTCGAGGGACATCTGTGTAAGTTGGAGGCATGACAAAAGGGTTGAGGATCCAAATGCAGGCTTTAATTTAAAAAAACGATGTCAGACCGACAGGATCGACACCAGCAAACAATAACATCCAAGGCGACAACAAAAGAATAATCCAATAACAGGCAAAGGGGAGGGCTGTCAGCAAACAATATAATTCAAGGCAAAAGAGTAATCCACAAATAGGTAGTGGCCAGGGCAGGCAGTAAATCTTGGAAAAAGAAAAAAAAAACACAGACAGAGGGCAAAAGCTAGGAAAACAAAGAAAAAGCAAGAAGAAACAGGAAAACTAGGATGGCTATTAAAACAAGCAATACACAGCAAAGAGGTTGAGCGAGTGTTCAGCTTAAATAGTAAAAGTTGTAAATTATATTTTATTAGAAACATATAAAGGGAATGATGCGGCTTTGGTGCTTTTAAACTCAGTCACAGAGCTCAGAAATGGCCTCCTTGCCAGAACAGAGAGTCAACAGGTGGCCTCCCCTGCAGACAGAGGTTTCAGGAACAACCTTCATGGTCATTAGATGAGATACAGAGAGTTTGAAAAGTGGGCACTACTGCCATGAGAGGAGCAGTAATGTATGTAGCCGACTCGGGACGTTCTGCCACGGGAGCTACCTCAAGAGCAGCTAGTGCGGGTTCTGGATCAGACTCATTGACTGGAGCAGGCTCTGGATCGAATTCATGTACTAGAGCAAGCTCTGGAGGAGTAGAAGCGCTGTATGTATCGAGGTTGAAGAAATTTTCACCAGATGGGGAACTGCTCAGCTCACTACTCTAGTTTGCAAGCAGTGGAATGTCGTTAAAAAAATTGCCACTACTGCTCACCCCCAAACTAACCTCACCGAAAGAATTAATCGAACACTCAAGACAATGATCGCCTCATACATGCAAGGCCATCATCGCCAGTGGGACAAGTGGTTAGCAGAGTTCAGGTTTGCTATTAACACAGCATGGCAGGAGAGTACTGGATTTACCCCAGCTGAAGTCATGCTTGGTCACAAGTTAAAGGGTCCTCTGGAAAGAGCCATCCCAAAGCCGACCAACCCTATCCTACCCTAGAGAAGTCAAAAGAGCTTCTCCAAACTGTGCAAAGTAATGTTGAGCGAGCCCAAAGAAAACAATGCCGATATTACAACTTGCATAGACGACAAGTTCACTTCCAAGTGGGAGATTTGGTGTGGTTTCGTACGCATCCTCTGTCATGTGCTGATGAAGGGTTTATGGCTAAACTTGCAGCCAAATGGAAAGGTCCTGCCAAAGTGGTTAAATGTATTGGTCCTGTTAATTACTCTGTGTCTTTCATTGACCAACCTGAAAATGTAGATCCTTTCCATGTACAGAATTTAAAACCTTATTTTGGCACTGTAGAAAAAGTTCTCAAATGAGGGGACGGATATGTAACAGTCACCGCCTGTCACAGTTATGTTCATTTTATGTTCATACTGGCCACCAGGGGGACACATGTAGCTTACCCTGTATTAAATAAAAACAGAAAGTAGTAGAGTAAGTGCTAGGTTCTATTCTTCTCGTGGTTACCTACTTCCTAATGCTGTTTGAGAAACCCTTGTTTCCTGCTCAAACGTAAGTTTAATAATTGTATACATTGTTTTGGTGAACTTAAATGGAGCTTGGTTAGTTTAGTTTATTTGATGTTGTCTCTTGTAGAGGATTATTTATGCTGTAGCTCTTAAGTATGTGGCTACCTCTTTGAGTTTATGGACTACGGCCTTTCTATATTGCTTAAGCAACTCCTTGGGTGCATTTGGAAGGAAATATTCATGCTGACAATTTCAACTCCTCACACGCACACACCCACAGACCCCTACTTGGTTGAAATTGTCAGCATGAAGATTTGAAGGATTTCTAGAAACCTAGAAATCCTTGTACTTCTTTCAGCAATTTAGGTACAGGAAAGTTGGCAACAGAGTCAACCTTGTCTTGGTCTGTCTTTATTCCCTAGGCTGAAATCACGAAATTTCAAAAACTGTTCATATAGCCCTGACTGTTACAAAAGCAGTTTTATGGATGCTTTCTGGTTCCATCTCAGCTTGCCAATACCCACTCTTGAGATTGAGGGTACTGAAGACTGCAGCACCATGCACTGACTCGGGGATATCCCAGCTAACAGGGAACGTTCTCGTAACTTTGGCTAACGTTCTATAAAGTTTCTCTCAAAGTTATCAAAAATGTTCTTGCGGTAACGTTAGTAGAACGTTTTCTTAACGTTATCTGCCATTTATAAACGTTCTAAAAACGTTAGCATAAAAACATTATCTTTGTGTTGTTAATGGAATGTTCTAAAAATGTTAACATTACAAACGTTATAATTGCATTGTTAGAGGAACGTTCTAAAAACGTAATCATGAAAAACGTTATAATTTTGTTGTTAGTGGAACGTTCTACAAACGTTATCATTAAAAACGTTATCATTATGTTGTTAATTTAATGTTCTAAAAATGTTAGCATTAAAACGTTATAATTGCATTGTTAGTGGAACGTTCTAAAAACGTAATCATGAAAAACGTTATAATTGTGTTGTTAGTGGAACGTTCTAAAAACGTAATCATGAAAAACGTTATAATTGTGTTGTTAGTGGAACGTTCTAAAAACGTTAGCAATAAAAACGTTATAATTGCATTGTTAGTGGAACGTTCTAAAAATGTTTTCATTTAGAAAACACAAATACACAATATAATTACCTCAAGAATCACAAAATGTACACAAATAGCAAACTTTTATCTGTCTTTGAACAATCAGCAAAACTGATGACACGGCAGTCAGAATCTCAGGATGAAATGAACAAGAACACATGTGGTTATGTGTTTTGGGAAATTAATCCTGGTAATGGGAGACAAAGAGGAATAGGATAAGAAAATGAAAATTAAGGGGATGAGGTCAAAGGTCATTTGTTCCTGATTAAATATAAAGCATAGTTGAGCACGTTCTTGTGCATGGAATGAGCATAAGGAATGCTGCCTGCAGGCTCATCTACTTACACATTACACTTGCAGTACATAGTAGCAGTACTTCAGATGAGAGAACTTTCACTATTATTTGTACTGTAAATACTGTACCACACACCCTCAAACTCGTAACTGTTGAATTGATTTGTAGACAAGTACTTTTTACATGTATTTGTGCAGAACTGAGAGTCGACTGTCTAGGGGAGGCAGATAAAGTATTTTGTCAGAAGACTATGAAATTGTTATATAGTATAACAAATAAGGATATTACCAATACTGTAATGCAACTTGGCAGAGGATGTTGTATTTATTTATTTATTGCTGTACAGAAACTGACAGGATATTCCAGTGTGTGTTTTTACTGTATATTCAGTTGTTTGTTTTTTGTAATTTTCTCTTCTAGTGATTTTCATCTACTGTAGGATCACTTTACAGTTGTGTAATGACAGTAATTTTTGCTTAAAATGTATTGGTGAATTTTACTGTATCTGCACAACTCTATTTATGCTGCATACTGCAACAGACATTAACTTGCAAGATGTCTCCTGTTTCCCAAAAGGAGGTTTTTGTAACAGTGTTTGGAATTGATCTCACTAGTGTTCTCTAGAAAGGAAAAAAGTGTGTATTTTACAGGTGTGTGTCATTTGAGGCCAAATATTACATATTAACAAAAGATAATATGTTTTTGACTAAAATGTTTGACTTTGACCTGAAGTTTGAAATGTGCACAAACTGGTGTGTAGTTTTGAGAAAATTGTGAATTGTTTCATGAATTGTGTGTGTTAGCAATCGAGAAAAACTGTAACTGAGTCTTGGTATCCACTATAGAAAACAAAGCATATTAATAAAATATCTTAAATACAGTACATAATAAACTTAATAAATAAACTTTTCACAAAACTTTTTTTCCTAGTTCCCAGGAGGAATTCTTGCAATCATTATTTGATCATCCTTACCCTATTCAAATTTATTTACGTTTATAACGTGATGGGATGGGCGTGGTTTTGGAGAGTACGTGCGTGCGTAAAAATCAAATACAGAGGAACTAACGGACGACTCATTCAGAGCGACGGCGGCTTTCAGGTGAGCTTAGTGAATTTTGTTGATTGTATGAAAAATACTTAAATCACAATGTTGATTAGCTTAGTTTTGCAGCAGTTACTATTGTTTTAATGAGGTTATGAGTAGTATAACAGTGTGATTGAATTTTCTCGAAAACTAACTGTAACGTTACCGCCATTTACAGAGCTGTTAGCAGGATTTAGTAAAGTTAACTGTAATAACAGGAATACAGTCGAAATTACGTTGATAGAATATCTAAGACGGGATTTTTTACGTACCATTTAGTTAACTCTTTCCATATATCAAAAATGTTTTTCGTTAGAGTACGTTATTGATAGTCACCAAATCGTCTAAGATTAACGTTAGCTGACGGAGGGATTGAAAGCCCGCGCATGTTTTCCTACAGCGGTAACTTACATTTAGTTTGACGTTTGATATTCATTAGACAATCTCGGTTTTACCATACTCTCTGCGTGTGTAATGTTTTTATTAGGGCTGAAACTCGAATACAAAAAATCATCGAGGCAAATTATGTGCCTCGAAGAATCGTTTTGTCCATTTACTAGGGATGCACTGAATTTTCGGCAGGTGAAAATATATGCCGCACCGCACCACCCCAACCAGCTGTGTTCAGGTTAACTTACTCTCCCGTCATCACTGCGCTGTGTGACGCTCAGCTCTATCATTCAGTTACCGCCCATGCTCACCGGAAAAGTTTGCAGTAGCCCTGATGTCCTGAGTGTTTTAATGGGCCTCCAGCTAACGTTAATGGTTCAAGTGCAGGGGCGGCGCCAGCGAATTTTGAAGGCAGGTGCTGAGGGGGTGCTAGATCACTGACCAGGGGAGCTGCGCAATTGTATATATATATATATATATTAATGTCGCAAACTTGGAAATATTTCTGTTTTAAACCGTGAAGGCGAGCCAATGGATATTACATCAGCAACGTGAAAATTTTGCGCAAGAGGTATGCCGTTGAACGTCTTAATCTCAGTAAATTAGAGAAAGTGAAAGTAAAAACGGAATAACGGAGTAATGACGAAGCTTTCGGCATTTGACGCCGCATATTCTCTCAGAGACGAATCTACTTCAACATATACTGATATATGTTATAACGGTATACCTAGCTGTTTTAATTTATTCCCTTAATATTTCTCGTGGCCTGTACATAGTGAAAAAAGAGAAGGCAGCTATTTCGCGTTAAACAGGTTTTTTTTTTAAAGTCGGTGCTTAAAATAGGCTAAAGCTTATTATTTCGTTGATTTTTATTGATGACTGCAGTGTTAATAATAGGTCTATAATTCATTGTATAATTACCTGTTTTAACATTTTATTTGAGGAGTAAAAAGCCAATCTTTTATGTATCTATCTATCTATCTATCTACACACACACATTATTAATCGGTCTACTATCAATAAATATGAGCAAAACTTGGCTACTCAATTTTTTATATTAAATTATTTTATTAATCACAATTTAAGAGATTTTATTTTATTAAATTAAACAAGCACAATATTCAGCATTCAATCAAATATTCTTGAAGATTTTGCATATTGACATTCATTGAACAACATTTCAGAATTTCAGTCAAGGGCAATATCAAAATGCACCCATAGCACTGTGGAAATATCAACTTGAAGTTGTACTAGCTGCAGCCTCTGCATCCGCGGCAAACGCGTCAGCGGACTCCTCCGTTTCAGAATCAACATCTGAAACGTTCTCAACATCGGGCAAATTTACGTTTATGTTATCATTTTCACTAGGAACTAAACTACAATTACGAGATCGCTTACTTGGCAGAAGGAACCGCTCCATTTTTTATTTTATAAAAAGCGCGACAGCGTAGCTAATTCACGTGACCCATCACGTCACATATATGATACGCATACGTAATAAGTAAAATGTTTTTATTTTATTTGTTGTTTTAAATTATTTATTTATTACAATATAGGCTGTATAAAATTGTTTCCAGAAAAAAAATATTTGGGGGTGCTATGGGGGTGCTTTGGTCTTTCTTGGGGGAGCTGAAGCACCTGCTAGCCCCTCCTTAGCGCCGCCACTGTTCAAGTGACATGCAGTACAGCTGATCTGGGCAATGCTGGTAAAATCTTTCTTCACTGATCTGCTCACATTCGCTGATAACACGTTTACTTGATGTTTCTGAACAAAGGTGGAAGTTAAGTTGCACAATATTTAGATTTTATTATAATTTTTTAATACTATTATTTAGCTCTATGTCTTAGTTTTAGGTTGTACTATAGTTACCTTATTTGTATTCGCATTTTGTATGTAATATGGCAATTAAATACACTAAATGGGTTTAGTTTTCAGTTATTAATATATTTCAGCAATACAATTTTTTTTTTTTAAAGGAAACAAATTACTTGTTTAGAGACTTGTATTATTTTCTCTTGTATATTTAGGATTGCTCTTTAAAAAGAAAAAGTAGTTATCCAATTACTCGATTAATCGATAGAATTTTCGGTAGAATATTCGATATCTACAGCCCTAAATGTAATGTTTCCAAACGTTTGGCAGGTACTTAAATAATAACATTTCTATTAATAATTATACTATTCTTTATATTAATAATTGTTATTATCATAAATATTAAATGTTGCTTTTTATTTTATAGGACAATATTATTACAATCAAGAAATCCACATGTTTTTCAAAAGGCGATTTTGCACCGGAGGAAACTTTTCATAGTTCATAGAACTATTGCCGGAAGTTCCCACTCTTTGGCTTGTTCTCACCACAGGGGGAAATTGGTTCTCCAGGAACTTCAAGGTGCATTTTTGCATTAACTGTCCTTTGTGCAGTTAACTTTAAAATCATTTTAATTTCCTAATTATTTTGATTCAGTAATACGTAATTAGTGTTACTAATTAAATACAAATATTAACTAAAAAATTTAAAATAAAACACCTATGCATAACTCAGAGTAACCATTAATTGATCATGCATAAGCATTAAAGAATACACAACTTTGGCTATACAATATTTTTATAAGATTTTATGCATGAGCAAGTACAGCATTCTCTCACTTCACTTAAATATAACACTGTTGTCTTTTTGTCCTTCCAGTATCTCCCGACTTCCTCTGAAGCTTCAGTCCACTCTGATGTACCAATGACTGAAGCTGACATGGAGATGTCACAGTGACATCATTAAAAACAGTTGTCATTTATAATATATCTCTAAATCTTTCTTAATTTTTTGTTTATGTTTTAGATTGTAGTGTTTAAGCTGCTTTCATATGTACATTTTGCCGTCTGTACGTTTCATGGATGTTCTTTCTAGTTCTAAATATTTTGTATAAATTAAAAAAAAAGTCAATTTAAAAGTCTGAAAGTTCTTAATTGTTTCTGATTGTTTTGTTTTTCAGGTTATTGATCTGAACTGAAAGTATTTATGAACTGCTAGTGAATTATAATATGAACTGAATATAACTACAATAGAATATAAAGTATACATTTAATTGATTCTTTGTACATGTCATTGATTTTGTTCACAATGATGTGGTATCCATACTTGTTGCACATTAATGACCCTGGACCACAAAACCAGTCATAATGGTCTTTTTTTTTTCAAAATTGAGATTTATGCATAATCTGAAAGCTTAATAAATAAGCTTTATATTGATCAATATTTGGCCGAGATACAACTGTTTGAAGATCCAGAATCTGAGGCTGCAAAAATATCCTAATATTGAGAAAATCGCCTATAAAGTTGTCTAAGTGATGTCCTTAAAAATGCATATTACTCATCAAATATTAAGTTTTGATATTTACAGTAGGACATTTACAAAATATCTTAATGGAACATGATCTTTACTTAATATTCTAATATTCTTAATATTCTTGCTACAAATATACCTGTGCTGCTTATGATTGGTTTTGTGATCCAGGGTCACATTTTATTTTGATTTAATTGATAATTTCAATGTTCCAGTCTTGACTCAACTTTTCTAGTCTAGCTTTTAGGAACGTTGTTTTAAAATATGTTTTTATAATCTTAGAAAAACATTGAGGGTGTTTATATAATGAGTTAATTGAATGTTCTAATAATGTTTTGAATAGTGTTCTTATAACCAAAAAATAACGTTCATACGTCTAAAATAAGAACCTTCAACAATGTTTTATAATTTAATGGGAAAGTTAGGGAAATGTTCTTACAACATTAATATAATAGGGATGGAACGTTCTAATAATGTTTTAAATAACGTTCTTATAACATTAGTATAACTGTTACGTGCCATGTGTCTTTGTGTATGTTTCCCTTGCTCTGTCTCTTCATTCATTGCTTTCAGGTGGAGATTGCTCATTCGTTGGGTGTCGTCATTATGGGCACGCGTCATCAGCTGTTCCACCAATCCACTACTGCGCTGCTGGGTTTAAAAACCCCATTCACAAGAAGAGAGGCAGATCTCCGCCAGATCTCATTTGACTAGCCTTCACGGAGATGCCTTGTTGTAAAATGTAACCGCTGTTTGGAGCGTTAGAGACATGAGTAACACTCTCTTGAGTTTTGTTGTTAGACTCATAGCATATGCCTAGCACGCGACTTGTGAAAGCGCATGCCCAGCTAACACGGGAGGTATGTTATTGTTAACTAGGCGTGGAGTGTTTGCCAGTATTGTATTTCTGTTTTTTAGTTAGTGTAGTTTATTTAAGGCGGCGCACCCGCTGAAGATTTCGGTTTTGTTTCTATATTTTCTTTTCTTTGTCAGTTAGTTTAGTGGTATGATTAAAATTAGATAGTATAGTTATGTTCTGATTATTTCGTTGATTTGGCAACACTCCTGTTTATTTCCTTTTATTGTTGTAGTTATTTCTTTTGATCTTGACGTGCACTTAATCATTCATTCTATATGAATAAACGTTTTGAAACGTTTGTACCGCTTCTTCTTGGTTTTTTTTCTGGCTTCACACACAGCAACTGTGCCTCACATAAATGTTACGTCATCATCCCCTTTTTTAACTTTAAAACACGTAACATTTGGTGGTGGCAGCAGTGGGATATTCCTTTAAAGGGATATCTTATTTCCTTGGGATGAGTTTGTGAGCGCTGTTACTTGTGTGTGGGTTGGAGCAACCTTGAAAGAGGTATTGTCTGAATGAAAGATCTTTAGGAGGTTTCTTTGGATTCTAGCGTTTGTGGTGGTAAGTTAGTCAGAATGGCTGATTTTGATCTGAATAGTTTTGTGAGTGCACCTACGGTCGAACAATTAGGTAAGTGTAGGAAAGATGATTTATTGAGAGTTGCCGAACATTACCAAATTCGAATTTCTAGACAGCAGCTTAAGAGAGATATTAAAAATATTTTAGTGCAGGAACTAAGGAAGTTGGAGGTGTTGACACCGGCTGATAAATCTGAGGAGATTCTGAGCTCTGGAGCTGGTCCTTTAGGTGAGGAGGAAGCGAGTGGGACTGATGAGGCGGAGGGTTCCGAAGCCAAAACAGTCTTGCCGCCCTTTGAACCTTCTTCTCCGCTCAGGCGGGGAGATGAGTCGCGTCTCAGAGTACGCTTTGGTGAAAGTCCAACGGGAAGAGCGCGAGAGGGCAGAGGACCGAGAGCTCAGTTAGATCTGCAACTCCACATCCGCTGCCTGGAAATAGAGGCGGACACGCAGGTAAAGTTGCGTGAGTTGGACCTAAGAATAGCCAGAGAGACACCGGTTCCGCCTATGCTTCCTGTATCAGTTGCTCAATCTGCGCAGCCGGCTGCTGGTGCTGCAGGTGCGAGTCCGACGTTTGATGTGAGTAAACACATTTCTCTTGTTCCACAGTTCAGAGAGGCTGAGGTTGACTCATACTTTAATGTATTTGAACGAGTTGCTTCTATGCTTAACTGGTCTAGAGATGTGTGGCCGTTACTGCTGCAATGTAAGTTGACGGGAAAAGCTCAGGAAGTATGTGCTGCACTATCTTTACAGGATAGTTTAGATTATGACGTTATTAAAACGGCAATTTTGAGGGCTTATGAGCTCGTACCGGAGGCGTACAGACAGCGATTTAGGAATCACAAAAAGTTTCAAATCAGACGTCGTTGAGTTCGCTAGAGAAAGAGTTTGTTATTTGACCGGTGGTGCACATTAAATAAAGTATCAGATTTTAATGCTCTCCGTGAGTTGGTTTTGTTAGAGGAGTTCAAAAGTTGTATTCCTGATCGTATTGTGGTCTATCTAAACGAGCAGAAGGTGACATCAGTGTCACAGGCGCGTCTGTTTGTGCGGATGAGTTTGCGCCACGCACAAGAGTGTTTTTACTCTTGCTCGGACTGAAAACGTTGCATGTTCCTGCTGTTTTGAAGGATCAGTGGCGTTGAAAAATGTTTCAAAAGCTAAGGAAGGCAGAGAATGTTTTTACTGTCGCAAACCGACACCTTATTGCTGATTGTCTGGCTTTAAAACGCAAAGAGCAGGGTGTCAGTACTAAAAGTGTCGCGTTTGTGAAGACTGTTGATCGTACAGATTATGAGAATTGTGATGTCTTAGATGTTAGTTATCAACCTTTCCTGATGGAAGGATTTGTATCTGTCAGCGAACATTCTCCTGATCCAGTCAGAGTTACTATGTTGCGTGATACCGGAGCGATGCAATCGTTTATAGTAGCTGACGCGTTACCGTTTCTGAACGCATTTTTTGTGGAAGTCATGTGTTAGTCCGTGGTCTTGAGATGAGCACTATGAAAGTTCCTTTGCATCAGATTCATCTGAAGTCAGATTTGTTTTCAGGACTTGTGAAAGTTGGAGTTCGTGATAGTTTACCAGTGCATGGAGTGAACTTCATTCTTGGTAATGATATTGCAGGTGGTAAAATTGTGCCGCTATTAGAGGTTTGTGATAAACCTGTTTTGTCCGATGACCCTGATGAAATGTCAGAGAAATTCCTGAGGTTTTTCCTGTTTGTGTTGTGGACGCGAGCAGGCTCGTAAGTTCGCTGATGCTGATGATTTATCTTCCACTTTCATAGCACCTACGTTTGTAAACGATGTTCTGATGCCTGATGCAGGTAAGCCAGATGGCGCAGTCATTGTTTTGAAATCAGATGATTTGAAATCAGAAGTCACTAGTGAGAAAATTATTGCAGCCCAAAAGGAGGATTTTCCCTGCGTAAATGTTTTTCTTCTGTCATTTCCGTGGAAGAGGCAAAAGAAGAGAAACGCTTATTATATGCAGAATGGGTTACTGATGCGTTGGTGGTGTGCTGACGTATGAGTGACTCAGAATGGTCTTCTGTGACCCAAATTGTCATTCCGACGTGTTATAGACACTTAGTACTTTCACTCGCTCATGATCATGATTTGTCTGGTCACTTGGGCATTAAGAAAACATACCATCGAATTTTGAGACATTTCTTTTGGCCCAGAATGAAGGCTGATGTAGCCAAATTTTGTAGAACCTGTACGACCTGTCAATTCTCGGGTAAGCGAACCAGGTGATTCCGCCGCACCGCTGGTTCCTATACCAGTGATGGGAGAGCCTTTTGAGCACGTTATTGTCGACTGTGTTGGACCGTTACCTAAATCAAAATCTGGTAATCAATACTTGCTTACAATAATGTGTACAGCGACGTGTTTTCCGGAGGCGATTCCACTGAGAAAGATCACGGCACCGGTGATCAGCAGCAGCTCAGAAAATTCTTTTCAATGTTTGGTCTACCAAAGATTGTGCAGTCTGATCAAGGTACGAACTTTTTGTCAAAGATTTTTACACAAGTGTTAAAGACTTTGAATATTTCTCACAGAATTTCAAGTGCCTATCATCCTGAGTCTCAAGGTTCTTTGGAACGGTTCCATCAGACCATGAAAGCGATGTTGCGTCGATACTGTATGGACACAGGTAAAGACTGGGACGAGGGCATACCGTTAGTTTTGTTTGCTGCTAGAGAAGCAGTACAAGACAGTTTAGGATTTAGTCCTGCTGATCTTGTGTTCGGGCATACTGTCAGGGGTCCATTAAAGATGCTTAAAGAGAATATTTTAGATCACGAATCGAGTGTTAAAACCACAGTGTTGGACTATGTGAGCAAATTTCGTGACCCGATTGCACAAAGCTTGTACTATGGCACGAGATTCATTACTGCACGCTCAAGTGACGATGAAGAGTAAATACGACCGTAAAAACCGCTCAACGTCATTTTAAGGAAGGAGATCAGGTGCTCGTTTTGTTGCCTGTCCTTGGTTCTGCTTTATCTGCACGCTTTTCAGGTCCATATGAAGTGCTTAGGAAAATGAGTGACACTGATTATGTGATTCGTACTCCAGATCGCCGAAAAAAATCTTGCGTATGTCATGTCAATATGCTGAAGGCGTATCTTGTTCGAGAGTCTTTACAAGATGTTCCGAAAGAAAATGAGTCGAATATATTTTGTGCTGCTGCGCTCACGTGTGAGTCGTTTGATTTTACTTCTACACACGACAAGGAGGATGATGGAGTCTTGATACGACACACGTATCAGCAGTGCGCTAGGTTGAAGAATTCTGAAGTACTGGCTGATTTAAATTCTCATCTGTCTCATCTGTCCGAGTCTCGGAGTAATGATGTGAAAGAAATCATTTCTGACTTTCCTTCGTTATTTAATGACGTTCCTTCTCGCACTACGATTTTAGAACATGACATCGACGTGAGTAATGCTGTTCCTATTAAGCAACATGCTTATAGAACGAATGTTTTTAAACGTTCTGTGATCAAGACTGAAGTTGACTACTTGTGTGAACATGGTTTAGCGAAACAGAGTTTTAGTCCCTGGAGCTCACCTTGTCTACTCGTGTCTAAGAGTGATGGCTCTGCTAGATTCTGCACAGATTACCGAAAGGTAAACTCCGTAACTGTTCCTGACTGTTTTCCATTACCTCGTATGGAGGACTGTGTGGACAACCTGGGGTCCGCTAAATTTGTCAGTAAATTAGATTTACTGAAGGGTTACTGGCAGGTGCCGCTAACATCGCGCGCCTCCGATATTTCTGCCTTTGTGACCCAAGATGATTTTCTGCAATATTGCGTAATGGCGTTCGGGATGCGCAACGCTCCAGCCACATTCCAGCGGCTTATTAACATCGTGCTTGCGGGTGTCCGAGACTGTAACGCATATTTAGATGATCTCGTGATTTACTCGCCTACTTGGTCTGCACATGTGTCCACGATAAGAGAAGTGTTTGGGCGTCTTGAGAAAGCTTCACTGACGTTAAACTTGGCGAAGTGTGAGTTTGGTCAAGCTACGGTTACGTGCACTTGGGCAAAGAAGTGGGTCAAGGTCAAGTTCGACCCATAGAGGCAAAAGTAACCGCAATTGCTGATTTTCCTGTTCCTGCTACACGCAAGGAACTCCGCAGATTCCTGGGGATGGCCGGTTACTACCGGAGTTTCTGTAAGAATTTTTCCATGGTGGTCAACCCTCTGACGCCCCTCCTCAGCCCTTCACGTACTTTTGTATGGAGCGATGAGTGCCAAAATGCCTTTGATAATGTCAAAGCTCTGTTGTGTAGTACACCTGTTTTATCAGCTCCTGATGTTGAACGAATTTTTAAGCTCGAGATTGACGCAAGTTCTGTTGGTGCGGGGGCAGTGCTGGTGTAAGAAGACGCCACGGTATTGATCATCCCGTATGTTACTTCTCACGTAAGTTCAATAAACATCAATTGAACTACTCTACAATAGAGAAAGAGACGTTAGCTTTATTATTGGCTTTGCAATATTTTGACGTTTATGTGAGCTCAACTAATTTGCCTGTCATTGTGTTCACGGATCACAATCCCTTAGTGTTTTTAGGTCGTATGTACAACCAGAATCAGAGGCTGATGCGTTGGTCTTTGATGGTACAAGGCTACAATTTGGTGATCAAACACAAGAAAGGTTCGGAGAATATAATTGCTGATGCTTTGTCTAGAGTCTAAACTGTTGTGCTCCTAAATATTTTGTAAGGATGAAAGAAAAAAACATGTACTTTTGTTCATGTTAGTTTTTTGGGGAAGTGTTACGTGCCATGTGTCTTTGTGTATGTTTCCCTTGCTCTGTCTCTTCATTCATTGCTTTCAGGTGGAGATTGCTCATTCGTTGGGTGTCGTCATTATGGGCACGCGTCATCAGCTGTTCCACCAATCCACTACTGCGCTGCTGGGTTTAAAAACCCCATTCACAAGAAGAGAGGCAGATCTCCACCAGATCTCATTTGACTAGCCTTCACGGAGATGCCTTGTTGTAAAATGTAACCGCTGTTTGGAGCGTTAGAGACATGAGTAACACTCTCTTGAGTTTTGTTGTTAGACTCATAGCATATGCCTAGCACGCGACTTGTGAAAGCGCATGCCCAGCTAACACGGGAGGTATGTTATTGTTAACTAGGCGTGGAGTGTTTGCCAGTATTGTATTTCTGTTTTTTAGTTAGTGTAGTTTATTTAGGCGCACCGCTGAAGATTTCGGTTTTGTTTCTATATTTTCTTTTCTTTGTCAGTTAGTTTAGTGGTATGATTAAAATTAGATAGTATAGTTATGTTCTGATTATTTCGTTGATTTGGCAACACTCCTGTTTATTTCCTTTTATTGTTGTAGTTATTTCTTTTGATCTTGACGTGCACTTAATCATTCATTCTATATGAATAAACGTTTTGAAACGTTTGTACCGCTTCTTCTTGGTTTTTTTTCTGGCTTCACACACAGCAACTGTGCCTCACATAAATGTCACGTCATCATCCCCTTTTTTAACTTTAAAACACGTAACAATAACAAAAAACTGAAACGTTCTAAAAACGTTTTAAATAACATTCTTATAACATAACAAAAAACTGAAACGTTCTAAAAACGTTTTAAATAACGTTCTTATAACAAAAAAATGAAACGTTTTATATAACGTTCTTATAACATTAATATAACAAAAAACTGAAACGTTTTAAATAACGTTCTTATAACATTAATATAACAAAAAACTGAAACGTTCTAAAAACGTTTTAAATAACGTTCATATAACATTAATATAACAAAAAACTGAAACGTTCTAAAAACGTTTTAAATAACGTTATTATAACCAAACAAGAACGTTAATACAACGTCTAAAAAACTGGACGTTTTGAACGTTCTAAGAACATTCAAACGTAACGTTTTTATAACTTAATGGGAACGTTACGGGAACGTTTTTATAACGTAAAATTGTTAGCTGGGATCATGTATCTGTGGCATGGGATATCCGTCCAGATAAGTCTTTGCATTTAGACCTCTGAAATCAATACAAAACCTTCGTCCACCTCCCTTCTTCGACAGGTACATCATTTGTGGTGATGATACGATGCTTGACTACACTGGTGTGTCCAATTTCACTCATGCAGACGGTAGGCCAATCTTTGAGTAACTGATGCAGTTGTGACTGGTATATGAGGGATGTATCAGCATGTGACCAAATGATGAATAGCTTGCTGTGTTTCTGGTGACTCTTCTGGAATCGGTAAAGCAATGAAGAGAGACAACATTGTGTCTGCAGCAGAAGGCAAGAATGAAAATGTTTCTTCTTGGTAGACAGAAGTAGCAGGTAAAGTATACTGAGCATGGCAAAAATTAAAATGAATTCCAGTTGTAACCAGGAAATCCATACCTAATATGACTGGTACAGTGAGATCATCATCTTTCATGACAAATAATTTTAAGTCATACTTCCTTCTCTGCAGATTATATTCACAGTACCAAACTCCTATGGCAGGTAACACTTGCCCATTTGCTTGCTGAAAAGTTTGGCCGCTACTTGACCTTAACTGTTCACTTCGTCTTCATGGTCTCCAACATGTTTCCTGTATTAACCATGGCTTGAAAGTATCTTCCTCTGATCAGTAGTGGCAGGGGCAGAATTTTGGAATTGGACAAAGTTGATATGGGTTGTAGAATGCGTGTCAATGAAGGATTTGGTTTAGAATGAGGGTCTCGCTCACTTGGAGATTTCCATTTCTGTGTGTCAGCATTGACCTGGCTCCAATATTTCTTTGCTTCAAAGTCTCTCTCGATCTGTGTGCCAATTCTCACCAACTCACTCACCTCTTTCACAGTGTCTCTCAATAGAATAGCAAGTCGGGGGTTGCAATTTCTCAAAATGGCTTGAACAATCTCTTTCTCCTTCATCTCCTTCTTCCCCTTAGACAAAGTGCTCGGTAGTGGTAAGCAAAGTCACGAATGGATTCTCTGGAACCTTGTTTCCTTTCCAAAAGACGCTTAGCTGCTTCGGCTTCATAGTCATCAGTAAGGAAAGAATACAACAAATCTTGTTTAAATTGTTTCCAGGAAAGCACATGTCTTCTTTCAGCCAACCACCAATCTTTAGCAGTACCCTTTAAAACAGAAGTAAGGGATGCTAGTATTTCGGAATCAGTGAGGTCTAATTGCAAAATACTCTTCACATCGGTTCTACAAAAGAGACAGGATCATGGTTGTCCTCAGAATCAAACTGGGGGAATTCAACTTTTACAGGTGGGCGATATGCAACATCATTCACACTGTCTGGTAAGATAGGAATTTTATGAGATCTTACAGAGTATGCTGGAGTAACTCAAGGAGAGAGAACTGGAGTGGACATGACAGGGGCATGACTTCTAAGCTTGGCATCAATTTGTACATCCCGCCTCTTCAGACAGTCGACCATTAACTTTCCCAAATCTTGAGGGATTAGAATTTTGTAATTCAAAATTTCTTCTAGCAACCTACTCTGCTTGGTAAACTCTGTTTGTGAACAGCATTGACTTAACTGTTGCAGGTAAGTTTGTACATCACCTTCTAGAGTTGTTATTCGCTCAGTCAGGTTATGATTCAATTTCTCGGCCGGACAGGAATCAAGTCATCTGGAGGAGGAAGAGGAATGTCGTGTGGATCATCAGAGTCGTTGTTGTGGTGAGCGCATCCACTTGATTGGCTCTATGACTCTCTCTCCTCTCCACCTGTAGCTGGTGTGTGGTGAACGCATACACTTGATTGGCTCTGTGACTCTCTCTCCTCTCCACATGTAGCTGGTGTGTGGTGAGCGCATACACTTGATTGTCTCTATGACTCTCCTCTCCACCTGTAGATGGTGTGTGGTGAACGCATACACTTGATTGTCTCTATGACTCTCTCTCCTCTCCACCTGTAGCTAGTGTGTGGTGAGCGCATACACTTGATTGGTTCTATGACTCTCTCCTCTCCACCTGTAGCTGGTGTGTGGTGAGCGACACACTTGATTGGCTCTATGACTCTCTCTCCTCCACCTGTAGCTGGTGTGTGGTGAGCGCATACACTTGATTGGCTCTATGACTCTCTCTCCTCTCCACCTGTAACTGGTGTGTGGTGAGCGACACTTGATTGTCTCTATGTCTCTCTCCTCTCCACCTGTAGCTGGTGTGTGGTGAGCGACACACTTGATTGGCTCTATGACTCTCTCCTCTCCACCTGTAGCTGGTGTGTGGTGAGCGCATACACTTGATTGGCTCTATGACTCTCTCTCCTCTCCACCTGTAGCTGGTGTGTGGTGAGCGCACACTTGATTGGCTCTATGACTCTCTCTCCTCTCCACCTGTAACTGGTGTGTGGTGAGCGCATACTTGATTGTCTCTATGTCTCTCTCTCCTCCACCTGTAGCTGGTGTGTGGTGAGCGCATACACTTGATTGGCTCTATGACTCTCTCTCCTCCACCTGTAGCTGGTGTGTGGTGAGCGACACTTGATTGGCTCTATGTCTCTCTCTCCTCCACCTGTAGCTGGTGTGTGGTGAGCGACACACTTGATTGTCTCTATGTCTCTCTCCTCTCCACCTGTAGCTGGTGCGTGGTGAGCGCATACACTTGATTGGCTCTATGTCTCTCTCCTCTCCACCTGTAGCCAGTGCGTGGTGAGAGCATACACTTGATTGGCTCTATGACTCTCTCTCCTCTCCACCTGTAGCTGGTGTGTGGTGAGGGCATACACTTGATTGGCTCTATGTCTCTCTCTCCTCTCCACCTGTAGCCGGTGTGTGGTGAGCGCATACACTTGATTGGCTCTATGTCTCTCTCTCCTCTCCACCTGTAGCTGGTGTGTGGTGAGCGCATACACTTGATTGGCTCTATGACTCTCTCTCCTCTCCACCTGTAGCTGGTGTGTGGTGAGCGCACTGGCGCCGTTGTCCTGTGGTAGTCGTCACATCATCCAACTGGTGGTGGTTGAGGAGAGACCCCCCCACATGATTGTAAAGCGCTTTGGGTGTACAACAATACATAATAAAGTGCTATATAAATGCTTCATTCATTCATCATGCTCTTACTCATCCTCTGGCTCAACGATGTCCCCATTGAGAAGAGCGAGATTGTGAGGAACAGCACATCTAGCAAAAACCTCAGGCGCACTGGCAGGACTCATGTCTGAGGCCTTGCATAAAATAGAGCACCAGTGTGTTTCCAGCATGCCGAAGGCTTGCATACATATATGGCATCAATATAATAAGTTCATTGTATATACTTATGGATTTAAGTAAATGTTGAAAAATTATAATTTTCCCTCTTAATTTTATGTGACGGGGTTGAGTTGTTAAGCTTGATAGTACCCTCCCTGTCTATAATACGCCTCACAAATATGAATGAAAAGTTTGAGATTACTAACTATTTTCTGCAATATTGGTAGGCGATTAAAGCTGCAAACTGCATGTATGTATGTACAGTGCTCAGCGTAGATGAGTACACCCCTTTGAAAAGTAACATTTTAAACAATATCTCAATGAACAAAAACAATTTCCAAAATGTTGACAAGACTAAGTTTTATATAACATCGGTTTAACTTATAACATGAAAGTAAGGTTAATAATATAACTTAGAGAACAACATTTTCGGTGATGCAAAAATGAGTACACCCCACTGAAAGTCTCTGGAGCAAAGCTAAATTTTACACTACAAATGTCTAATTTAACAAGAATTCAACCACAGGTGATCAGCAGACAGTAGACTATAAAAGGGTGTTACTTAAAGAAAACCCCTTCCCATTTCATGCTGTCAGCAATGGCACCACATGGAAGAGAAATGTCACAAGACCTGAGAAAGACAATTTCTTTACACAAGAAAGGTGAAGGCTACAAGAATATCAGCAAAGCTTTACTTATCAGTCAGAATACTGTAGCAAAAGTGGTACAAACATTTAAAAAAGATGGAACTGCAACCATCTCACAGAGACGTCCAGGTCGTCCACGGAAGTTAACACCTCGACATGAGCGTCTTCTGATGAGAAGGGTTGAAGAAAATCGACATGCAAGTTCACTGCAGTTATCTAAAGAAGTAGAAAGCCAAACTGGGGTGACTATTTCCCGTGACATAATATGGCGTACACTGCAGAGGAATGGCATGCATGGGTGCCGTCTACGAAAGAAGCCTCTCCTAAAGCCTAGGCACAAAAAAGCCCGCCTAGAGTTTGCCAGGGCTCATGCTGACAAAGATGAAGACTACTGGGACTCTATACTCTGGAGTGATGAGACCAAGATAAATGTTTTTGGAACTGATGGCTTCAAAACTGTATGGCGTAAAGGTGAGGAATACAAAGAAAATGCATGGTGCCTACAGTGAAACATGGTGGTGGCAGTGTCCTTATGTGGGGTTGCATGAGTGCTGCTGGTGTCGGGAGCTGCATTTCATTGATGGCATCATGAATTCACAAATGTACTGCTCTATACTGAAAGAGAAGATGCTACCATCACTCCGTGCCCTTGGTCGTCGTGCACTTTTCCAACATGACAATGATCCTAAACACACATCTAAGGCCACTGTTAGATTTCTGAAGAAGAACAGGGTGAAAGTGATTCAGTGGCCAAGTATGTCTCCTGATCTGAACCCAATCGAACACCTATGGGGAATTCTGAAGAGACAAGTTGAGCATCACTCTCCATCCAGCATCCAATCTCTAAAAGAGGTAATTCTTGAAGAATGGAAAAAGATAGATCTGGCAAAATGTCGCCAACTTGTTCATTCCATGCCTAGAAGACTTGGTGCTGTCATTAAAAATCATGGAGGTCATACAAAGTACTAAGTTTAGTAGTTTTTGTTGTGGGGTGTACTCATTTTTGCATCACCCTAATTTGAGTAAAACTGAAAAATGTGTAATCTAAGTTATATTATTAACCTTACTTTCATGTTATAAGTTAAACAGATGTTATATTAAACTTAGTCTTGTCAACATTTTGGAAATGTTTTTTGTGTTCATTGAGATATTGTTTAAAATTGTACTTCAACCTTCAAAGGGGGTGTACTCATTTACGCTGAGCACTTTGTGTTCCTGTGGCTCAGTGGTAGAGCATTGCGTTAGCAGCGCAAAGGTTGTGGGTTCGATTCCCAGGGAACACACGTACTGACAAAAACATGTATAGCCTGAATGCACAAGTCGCTTTGAATAAAAGCGTCTGCTAAATGCATAAAATGTAAATGTATGAATTATATTTCAGAACGTCTCTCAAATGCATACTAAAATATAAGCTATCGTGCAATTCCAGATCACAAAAAGGCGCAAGCTGATATGCACTTTAATTTGTAATTTAATGCACAAGTAAATGTGAACACTGTGAACTTATACTAGAAAACATGCGCTATTTTTACATTCATTGTAAAAGTACAAATGAAAATGAAACAATTTAAATGCATAAAACAAATTTTACAATCAGGCATTTATGTGCTGTTGTCTTCTGGCCTTTTTCACATTCTTATCACTAACATGTCTCACCCGTGAGTACGTAATGTTAGAGAACAAGTTTTTGGGGGGTTTGAGAGCCAGAACCAAACTGACAGAGCAATTAAGCTATAGTTAGCCCCTTTATTTAAAATACCTGGAGGTGAGGAATAATACAAAAATTTTCATATTCACTCAGTATTACTTGATATAATAATTTACAAATATCTCAGTTACAATTAAGTAGAAATTAATTGTATTCAGCTGTGTTTTAGGCACTAAAATAGTCTAGTACTTTATAGTCAACCACATTTTTGTATATAAAAACATCCTGGCTCCACCACTGCAGTCAAGTTCTTCCACACTGACTGAATCATAATTTCTCTTTGATCCTTGTCTTATACACAGAGACACTGTCATGTTAGAATAGAAAAAGTTTCTGTCTAAACTGTTGCTATACAATTAGATTCCCTAGAATATCGTTATATGCTTAAACATTAAGATTTGTACTCATGGAAATTACTAAAGTAGTCAAACCTTTCATTAGAAGGTGGTGACCCAATACTTTTGGCAATATAGTGTATCTTCCAAGGGTAACATGCAAAGCATGAAAAGCAGCGGCCTTAGTACTGAGCCTTGAGGAACTCCATACTGAACTTGTGATTGATATATCTCCTGTCAGCTAATTATGATTTGAACCATGCCAATTCGATTCCACTAATGCCAAAGTTTTCTAGTCCATTCTAAAGAATGTTGTGGTCGATAGTGTTGAATGCACTTCTATGATCCGGTAGATATACAACCACGATCAGATGATAAGAGCAGGTCATTTTTGTAACTCTGATGAGAGCAGTCTCAGTACTATGATGCAATTTAAAACCTGACTGGAAATCCTCAGTTACCATTTTTTCACTAAGAAGGAACATGTGGATACTACCTTTTCTAGTATCTTTGACAGAAAAGGGAAAATCGAGATCATCTTGTTGTTAACTAATTCCCTCCCCCCTTGTTCTTCAGAGGCTCTAAAGTGCTGAAGCGATACTATAGCAGATGGTTGCATGGTTATACTTTTCTTATTGATAGTATCAGTCTTGCAAGTAAGAAGTTCATGAAGTCAGGTAAGTATGATCAAGTACTTTTGAGTCTGCCTCAAAAACTAGTCCAGTTGTCTATAAAACCTGTTATTCTGCAGGCACCTCTTAGACATCCAGCCATTGAGTGACAACAGTCTGCTATGAATCTCAGCGCCCCGGTAAGCAGGGAGCAGGCCAAAGCATATTACAGTGTCTGACATCGTATTTACAAGTTCACACACCTCTTTAATATTATTTTTAGTGATCTCCGACTGGCGAAGTCGAACATCATTAGTGCCGACGTGGATAACAATCTTTCTGAATTTACGTTTAGCATTAGCCATCACTTTTAAATGTGCTGAAGTGGCTCCTGGTAAACAATGGACTATGGGGGCTGGTGTCTCTAGTTTCACGTTCCGTACAATAGAATCGCCAATAACTGGAGCACTTTCATCAGGTTTCTCAGTGAGTGTGTCGCTGTGGAGAGAACCTGTATAATGTTTTGATCAGAACAGAAGAGCGGCGATGCGGCACAGACCAGTCGACCTGCTGTGGGGGCTCTGTAACCAGAAACAATGTACCGGGACTTTAAGTGTGTCACATGCAAAGCCATATCTAAAGCCCTTTGTTTTCCTTACTATCATTGTTTACATTTGCATGCATGTCTCTAATTCTGAAATCTTCTGTCATCCTAAATGCATCTGTTGGTGAAATGATGGGGTTGCATGGTGTCGTTCCAGAGAGGCGTGTAAAGGGCGGGTTTTACTGAAGGCATGAAATAAATGACATTTATTAATGGCTGGCTAGCGAAATGCTAACATGCTCTGCTAGCAATAACTATTTAGATTTAAAAAGCTAGTGATGACAGATTAATGTGATGGGCAGTATTAGATCATATCAGAAATATGGTGATGATTATGTTATATTTGAATTTCCCTCTGGGATTAATAAAGTATCTATCAATCATATTTAGCCATTTAAACAATAAGGAATTATATTGTAGAGCTACAAACGTAACCTGCTTTGCAGTGAGGCTATGTGATCCACTGTCCATCCAAGGTAAGAGCCAGAACTTGGGCGAAAACACCTTGTGGTTGGAGATGGACATGGCAGTTCAAGAGACTTCTATTACAGTTGGTTACTGCTTTTGTTCCTCTTTTATAAGTTGCTTTGTTTAAATGCATCTTCCCTCAAATTGTATAATAATGTGATTTTTCTTTTTGTGTTGTGGTTAATTTTTGGCTATTGCTTGTGGGAAGCAAAAATGCTATTAACAAAAAAAGAACATTATGATATATGTAAGAGCCATTTTTGGTCTTTACTTTGAATTAGGTACGTGTATGTCCAGTAGGGGTCACTCTTGGGTGATTGTTCATCAATTATAGGTGGGAACCTTCCTTCAGGTAACAGGTGTTGCTGGAGGGAAGGTGCACACAGTTTTTTGACCGCTACGCTAGGCTGTTTGTACCATGGTGTAAAGGTGAACGACTGGTGGATTTATTGACTGTTGTTTGGATTCCTTCCTACATGGAAATGAAGACCAGTAGCGGTAAAATACATCTAGAATAATGAGCATTTTAAACTCTTGTGTGGACATTGCAGTTAATAATAATTCAAGCATGCGCGTCCATTTACAAGCACCTAACCAGTGTACTTTCTGAAAGAAAACCTTATTTCAACTTGTTGTAAACTTAGACTACAATGTGTAACAATCTATAGATTCTCTCCACACAGCCTCCGCTCCACAATATGTTTGATCATGCTCATTTCCCAAAATTGCTTAATTATTATAGAGAAGATAGTCAAGTTATGTTGTTTGTGGACCATTTGGGACGATCACATCATTAGCAAATGGCCATCGATTGTAGAATGGGAGCGGGTGTGGGACACCAAGAACCATCTCAGACAAAGAGGTGTCAGAACTTAATTAACAAAGACTACAGTAACGATAGGAGCAACTTCATTTACATGAAGGGTAGTAAACTGCAAATGTATAAAAGGTTAGAACTTAGGATGTTCTGGGTTCATTCCAACTCCGTTGAACCCAAGGTACAAGTGTTCCTGTGGCTCAGTGGTAGAGCATTGCGTTAGCAGCGTAGAAGGTTGTGGGTTCAATTCCTAGGGAACACACATACTGATAAACAATGTATAACCTGAATGCACTGTAAGTCGCTTTGGATAAAAGCATCTGCTAAATGCATAAATGTAAATGTCCTTTGTCCCTGCTATGCTGCAATAAACATCCTCATCAAGATCTTCAACGTCCTCATAATTTTTTTTTACAAATGGCATTTCTAAAAGCTATATACAGTTTGGCCAAAAGAAGAAGTGCAGAAGAGAGGATCAAACCCTAAAGTGACCTAAAAAGTGCCCCAAAGACAGTCGCATTATTTCTGAACGAATCCGCAATCGTTTGAATGAATAACTGAATGATTCACTTAAGTCAGTGACTTGCCACCACCTACCAAAGGTTATAGCTAATATTTAGAGTATCTTTTGTTTAGTTTTTTTTCATATTTCAGAACCATGGCCGTCTGCCTGGGATTTTGTTGGTCTGTGCTTGCATGCTTTGGTTAACTTGGTCAACTTGCTGCAGTCTTGAGCTACGACCGGGATAAGCTATTACTCATCAAATCAACACTAAACGAGCCGCAAATCATTGACAATTTGGGAACAAAACACTGTCCATCTCCCATATTGGCAAATAGTCCCAGTGATCTGTGGAGGCATCGCTGTTAAATTAAATCAGCTCTTTGAAGTACATCGGAGGTCTATAAAGCAAATGGCTACACTACGCCAGGCCCTGGGACCGATTTGTTTCCCAACATGTCCTGGAGGGGCTGTGAGGATGGATCCAGCCGATTACGCCAAATGCCTGTGCACAGGTTCATTCCGTTACAATTTCAGAGGAGATCCATGGATCCGAATAACCTCCGATGTTTGCATGAGAGAAAACACTAACCAAGGAATTAATACCAACCATGCTGACGCTGATAAACGCTCTTTAATTGGTAAACAAAACTTTAATCTTGAACGATTTGGACGAATAAATTGGACTTTCTCTGCATATCAGAAACCTAGCGTAAGTTAGTAGATTTTCCTGAGGGTTATCTATTTATAAGCTCTCCTCGGCGTTCAGGTCACGCGAGGGGGATTAATGACCACACACAACAAAAATATTCAATGTCAGCCACCTTTAGTGGGACCTTTACAAGTTTTGAATTGCTATATTTTTCAAATTATGGCTACTTTTCAAAATGTTTGTCAAGGAATTTTCAGTGAAGTGTCCAATAATTTATGATCATTCTATGCTCATGGGGGATTTTAATGTGCATATTTGCTGTGGAATGACACTCTTTTGTATGAATTCGTAAACATGTTTGATTTGATGAAATGGGTAAACAGTCGTAAACTGGGTCACATGTTAGATTTGGTTTTAACTCACAATCTATAAATTGAAGATGTAAAGGTCTAATTTTTCAGATCATATGCCTATTACTTTTAAGACGTATTGATATTCCACCTGTTCTCTTGGATAATCAGGGAAAATAAGTGCTAAAATAAATGCAGATTTCTCTCTGCTGTATAAAACCAATTGCTTAATGCTCGAATCTCCGCTGTCACACTTAGGCATGGATGATCGTTGAATTCTGTTAAGGTCAACTTGTGTGGACACCTTGGACTGTATTGCCCCACTAAGACAAAGAAAGCTCAAACCAAAAGGATATCCCTGGTTAAATGAATCTACTCGCTCCCTCCGAAGACAATGTAGGCAGGTGGAGAGAAGATGGAAAAAGAGCAAAGTTCACTATGAAGCGGTTCACTACCGCTTGCAATCACGGTCTATAATTACAGGTGCAAACCAGCCGGCGCTTTCTCTTTTGCCGACTAGGGACAAATGCTCCCCGAGTGACCATGCCGTGTGGCGTGTTGACTTCATTCACAGAACTAGGTTACCAATGTAACCCATCGTTCTATTTCATCTCAGTCAACACGCCACAGTATGGGTCAACTGTGTACCAGATAAGGTCAGGAGGGGAGAAGACCAAAGCGGGGCAATAACTCAAGGAAACCAATCCATGCTAACATAACATTTATTAGTTTTCCAGTCATTTACACAGTTAAATCAGAGGGTTTAGCGCACCTTGATATTGTCTGCATAAGGCAGATCAAGCTTGTTCTGCTGTTTGCAGGACAGCCGATGCGACTGTCGTAGCAACATCCAGACGATAGAATTTCACAAATGTCATAGATGATGACCAACCAGCTGCTGCACACACATCCTCCAGAGAAGCCCCTCTAAACAATGCCCAGGAGGTAGCCACTCCTCTTGTAGAGTGGGCCACCACTCCCTGTGGAGGAGTCATTCCTGCACTGTGATAGGCTAGCTCTATCAGCCTGACCACCCATTTTGCCAGCCTTTGCTTGGACACCGCCTGGCCTTGCATAGAGTCTCCATAACAGACAAATAGCTGATCGCTACGCCTTATCTGCTGTGTGCAAGAGATGTATCTTCTCAGTGCCCTGACTGGACAGATCAAATGCAGTCTTGCTGATTCCGCTGAATTGTAAGGAGGTGGATGGAAAGGTTCTAGCACCAAGGGCCTGGAAACAAAGGACCGGGGCAGAACTTTTGGCAGAAATGAGGGGTTTGGAAGAAGTGAAATAGATGAGCCTTCTTCTCCTAATCTTAAACATGCAGGGTGCACAGAGAATGCATGAATTTTACTCACCCTCTTAACTGAAGAAACAGCCAAAAGAACAGCGGTCTTCAATGTGAGAAATTCCATCCATATTTCATCTAACGGTTCAAAAGGTGGTTCTGTCAGAGCCTTCAAGACAATACCCAGATCCCATGAGGGAATTAGCCGAGCTCGAGATGGACTTAGTCTGCGAGCGCCCTTCAGATAATGCCTGATAAGGGGTTGAAACCCAAATGTGTTACCTCCGTAGCCTTCATGACGATCAGATATTGCGGCTACATACCCTCTCAAGGTTGATTCTGTTACTTCAGTCTCCAGCAGGAATTGGAGAAATAACAGTATTGAATCTACTTCACATGAAAATGGGTCTATCTCCATGGACTGACACCATCTAGAAAACCTCCCCCATCTAGAAGCATAAAGCCGCCTTCTAGATGGGGCTTTGGCTGCCTGCAAAGTGGTTAGAACTGCTTCTCCAAGATTCCTGGCTGACTCCCGTCTAGTGGCCAAACGTGCAACCTGTACTTCCCTGAATTCGGCAGGGAGATCTGACCTTGGGCCTGAGACAGCATGTCCTGTCTGACTGGGAGACGCCATGGCGACCCTCTCAGCAAAGCGATTAGATCCGGAAACCATGACTGTTGAGGCCAATCTGGTGCCACCAGCAGGACTTTGGCCTTCAACATTCTCACCTTGGCCAGGACTGCAGGCAGCAGTGGGAAAGGTGTAAATACATACAGGAGTACTGGGGGCCATTTGTTTGCCAGAGCATCCACCCCTAGGGGCCCTCTGGGGCCCACCATCGAATACCACAGGGGACAGTGTGTGTTTTCCTGTGTGGCAAAAATATCTACTTTGGCCTTCCCAAAACGAAGCCAGGTGGCCTGTATCAGTGCTGGGTGAAGTCGCCATTCTCCTGGCCTGGGATCCCCCCTTGACAAGAGGTCGGCTGCTACATTGTCCTCTCCCGGTAAGTGTACAGCCCTCAGGGACACCCCTTGAGCATGTGCCCATAACAGGTGATCCCGAGCCTTCCTGTGTAGGGATATTGAACGTACCCTGGTGATTTATGTATGACACGACTGTTGTGCTGTCTGAACGAACAACCACCCGCTTCTCCTGAAACTGAGGAAGAAAATGTATCAAAGCCCGAAATACTGCCTCCAGCTCCAAGAGGTTTATGTGTTCTCCTATCCACGAGGAGGTATTCTCCTCCCATTTTCCTTGTACTTGATTGCCTCTCCAGACAGCACCCCAGCCTGCCTGTGAGGCATCTGTTGTTATGGTCTCCCTTGAACATAACGGTCCCAGCTTGACTCCCTCCTTCAGGCCTGGAGTTGAGAGCCACCACTTGACTGCTGGAAGACAATCCAGGTCTCTTGGAACCAGTCGCTGTCCATTCTCGTATGGACGTACTTTGCTAACCATCGCTGTAATGGGCGCATGTGAAGCAACCCCAATGGCACCACCTGACAGGCTGACGCCATTAGGCCAAGCAGTCTACGACCCAACCTCACTGTAATGTGATCCTTTTTGAGGAACTCATACAGGCATTCCTTCAACACTGACTGCCTCTGTGGAGTCAGGGATGCTCTCATTAAAACCGAATTCAAATTCAAGCCTAGGTACGTCACCACCCTTGTGGGAGTGAGACAACTCTTTTTGTGGTTCAGAGTCAACCCTAATTTCTGCAAGTGGGCTAGGACCACCTTTGGGTTGCTCCTGGCCTGCTGCGCTGTAGGCGAGGAAATTACCCAATCGTCCAGGTAATTGGCAATACGTAGGCCCTGCGACGAAGAGGAATGAGTGCCGCATTCATACATTTGGTGAAGGTGCGGGGAGCCAATGACAGACCGAAGGGGAGAACATTGTACTCGTAAGCGTTGCCCTGAAAGTAAAATCGGAGATACTTTTTGTGGTCCTTGTGAATTGGGATGTGGAAATAGGCATCCTGGAGATCCACTGTTGTGAACCAGTCCCCTTGTCTGATGAACGTTAAAAGGGTTGAAAGACAAAGCATACGGAAGGGCAGACGCCTTAAATGATGATTGAACTTCCTGAGATTCAGGATGGGCCGAAGACCCCCATCTTTCTTCGGAATCAGGAAATAGGTCGAATAAAACCCCTGACCTATCGCTCCCGAGGGCAGGTGTGTTATCGCCAATTTTCCTAAAAGAACTGACACTTCGTCTTTCAGAGACCTGTATTGCATCTCTTCTCTCAAAACAGTAGGAACAATCCCTTGAAATTGGGGTGGCTTGGATTTGAATTGGAGCCTGTATCCGAACTCCAAGGTACTCAGCACCCATGGACATTGAGTGCATTGGCGCCAGTGGAAGAGATGTTGACTGGAAAAACGTGGGGCCGGAGGTTTATAACCGTCAGAAACGGTTTCTTCCACCTGCTCCACGTGTGCTGGAAGAATCTGTCTGTCGTGTCCTACGAAAGGACTGCCGGACTCCTTGACTTGGTCTTGCAGGTGCCCCTTGGGTAGCAAACCGGCGGTGACCTACGAAGGCCTGGCTTGGTGATCCTGCCCGAGCCCAATTGCTGATCCCAGCTGATGTGCGTAGCCCATGAGTAGCTGGTGCTCTAACCACTGATCGAGTCAGTTCTCTTGTTCTACAAGACTGCTCCAAGGCTGCTTCTGCAGGGGGTCCAAAGACCTCCCCCGGCACTAATGGGGCAGCAATGACTGCCATGCAATCTTGAGCCAATAAATTAGCTTGAGATAGCCATACCTGACGACGTGCTTGAACCATATTGGCCATGGATTGCCCCAGGGCTTGGGCATGCGCACTTGTTCCTCGGATCAACATGTCAACCACTCGCAATGTTTCTGGGATGCTTTCTTCCTCTGTCAAAGTGGAGGACAAATCCTGCAGTAGACCCTCTAAATAAACCAAGAGGACAGAGTTTGTGCATGCCAGTCTTGCAGACAAGGCAGAGGCATGATAGGCTTTCCGCAGCTGACTGTCAATTATTCTACCATGCTTGTTAGGGTGTGTAGCATCCCTTCCAATCCTGGCCATAGCCCCATTCAACATAGCAAATGTGGGCCCGATCTGAGAAGATGTAGCCAGCCCATAAGTTGCTGCCCCTGCCAGGTTGCCCAGCTGTGTCCTAGGGAGTGATGTAGAACTAGGGGCTTCCAGGAAGACTGCAACTCCGACAAAATCAGGAAGTATTGGCAACCCTTCTGATTTTCGATGCTGATGGCCTCTATCAAACACTGAGGTTGATGTTGAAGCAGCCTGGGAAGGCAGTTTTGCACGCTCAGCTGCTCTGGAAATCACTGCTTTATCTGAAGGGTCCAGTGCAATAGCCTCAGAAGCACTATCCCCCGTTTCTGACTCAGAGATGTCCTCTTGTTCTGAAGGCACATAATTGTTATCCCTTCCAAACACTCCAGATGCTGCCACTGAAAACTCATCAGGGTGGCTGCATGGCCGTTTTGATAATGGCAGCCCCAAGTCTTGAGGCTCTACAGCCAATTGCTGAGCCTCTAACAAATTATTCAGGGTCTCCTGAATACTTTGCATTTGCTTCTGAAGCTGACCCATGTCCCCTTCTACATGCTTGCGTTTACGAGCTTGTTTACGTCTGACCTCTTCCTCCTGAGGATCACATTCAGACCGAAGTGGCTCTCTGCCTGCAGACATCTCAGAGGGTAAACCAGTGGTGTCCTAAAACTAGGAAACTTGAATCAGTTAGATGGCTTTCGCCTCCAGAGACGAAGAGGCCTCTTTGTCTGAATTACAATGAGACTCCTCTATAATCACAAACAGCTCTCTTCTACTCGGTAGCTTTCACCCTTACCAGTGAAGAGGCCCCTCTTTGGCCGTTTGTTATGAAATACTTATAATTAATGGTATTATATGTATTTTCATCTATATCTGTCTATCTATATCTATCTATATCTCTCTATCTATCTCTATCTATCTATCTATCTCTATCTCTATATATATCTATCTATATATATATATATACTCACCTGTTTTAAATGTGAAACACACAAACAAGAACTGTAGCATTCACCCTCGTGGGTAAAAGAGGCTCTTTTAAACTCACAACGCGCTTGTTTACAAAAGGCATGTGCCAACTCGGCAGTTTAAACCCTCGCGGGTAAAGAGACTCCGGCCAGCAAAATATAACAAGAACGCGCAGCGAAATCTTACCGTCAACCAGCTTTCATCGATGGTAGGAGGCAAAAAGAGAAAGCGTCGGCTGGTTTGCACCTGTAATTATAGACCGTGATTGCAAGCGGGTCGTGGCTAATTTGATATACCGTCTCCTGACAGCTCATGCTTAGTAAGGCTGACCCATACTGTCCCATACTGTGGCGTATTGAATAAGATGAAATAGAACAATATGCAACAAATGTTTTCACTGATCTCTTATGACGAATTACTAAACCTTTTTAGTCAAAGGATTGCTGACCAGCGTTTCCAGATTCTGAGATTAGCATTGGATTCCCCTACAGTGCAGAGTGGAGCCAATTGAAGCCTATTAATATTTCAAGCTTGTACAAAAACTCAAACCCACTTTCTGTGTAAACGATATAATGCCTAGTCATTTGTTAAAGCAGGCTTTTGACTATGTATCTCCAAGTTTAATGCACTTGATTAACAAAAGTTTGTGTACAAGTTCATGTCCATTAGTTTTTGCACAGTCCAGAACGCAGCTGCAAGGATTTGTAAAGAAATACAATTTTACTTCCCCAGCCGGTACAAGCAAATCTGCGCTGGCTCCCTGTCCATCTTTTGGCGCTTTTCCACTGCATGGTGTGGCACGGTATGGTTCACTTTTAGGGGGTTTTCCACTGGGTACCTGGTAGCATCACCTTGGCCGGGGTTCCAAGCGATCCGTACCATTACCAAAACGTGACGTGTAAACTCTACTGACCACTGATTGGCCGGAGAATATTGTCATTACTGCGTCACTGAACTTGTGGTACGAGACACGACATATAACCACTAGATTTAAATCAGCACCGCCAGCGACGTATCGGACGCAACTTTTGTTTGAACAAACGCACCTTTTTGTATCACCCCCAAAAAATGTGTTTCGTGGTCTGTTGAGGAAGTACAGATGTTCCTCTCGTTGATAGCCGAGGAGCGGATCCAGCAAGAGATTGATGGGGCGACGCGGAATTAAAAAGCCTTATGTAACGTTATATACTTTTTGCACTTTGTATATTTTTAGAGTATGTTTTTGGTTTATATTTTTACCTTTGTATCTGTTTTGCTTCAATTAAAAACAATCTGATCGAATAAGTGTACCTCCAGACTATCAAAAAATTATTATTAGCACGTACTGAACCTCTTGAAAAAGACAAATGATTAATGCCATGATGATACAAACCAACACAAATAAAAAAAACAAGGGATACATTGAACATTTTGAAATATTCAAAAGTTTATTGATAATTAAGTTTACAGAACATTCGACATGAATAGGTAAAAACGCAGCACACCTGCATGAACATCCCTGCCCTCCTCTACAGCCTGTCGCACTGCACCACAGTCTCTGCTGGGGGGGGGGTTCCTCAAGCATCCTCATAGGCCTCTCCGTTGCTGGTAAAAACATCCACATGCAGAGAATGAAGAACACCATTCCGTCCATATGCTCCTTTGTTGTGTGTTTGTTTGTGGCACGTTTACGATGATTTCACTGCAGTAGAGGCGGCACAACTATAACGACACGTGAATAAACCCGCCCCCCACTCTAAAGCGGCACTAAACTGCGGTGGAAACGCAAACCGACCCGAACCGAGCCATGTCGTACCGAGCCATGCCATGCAGTGGAAAAGCGCCATTAGAGTTAAATATAACATTTCAATTTTTGTAAACAAATCAGGCAGAGGTGCAGACAAGGTATAGGTACCTTACAAACCTCTTGAAACCATATAATCCCTCCAGAGCCTTGCGTTCAGAAAATGATAAACGGGTAGTGCCAAGGACAAGCCGTCATTACAAACGTTTGCAGGAATGGGGCGAGACTGTGGAGTGAGCTGCCTCTACATACTAGGTCTGCTCAATCTCTGTCAGTGCTTCAGAATCAGCAGGAAGTGATAATTATTATTATTTAAATGTAAACATTAGTCACATATATTCAAATGTTACTAAACGCCACGGTTAGATGTAGAAGGTGAGGTTCAGACAGAAAAACACTGGAAACAGAACAGCATCAAGCAAGGTCACTTTCATTTGACAAAATTTATTTGCAGGAATGCAAAAACACGTTATGCAGCAGTACTTTAACACACCATTTTTTATCAAAAATGGTCTGATGGTGATACAGAAATAATTGTGGAGTCAGTCATATTCAAAATCCAGTCAATACTTTTCAAAGAGGCAAAAATAAAGAAACCGAAACATCAACAGAATCCCTTTAAAAATGTATAAACCCTGTTCGTGCGCATAAGAGAATTACCGATAACATGCCCAAAAACGATGCATATCTTAATAATCCATCACATCAAATGTGATAAAAAGGCAGCTACGGTGTGCCCAGTTCAATGACATCATACGTCCCGCCCGCCCTGAGCACAGCTCTTATTACGGACCGAATGGGTAACGGCATAATCAGAACCGCTCTCACCAGTCCAGTCCGATTCTCAATCAGCACCAGGGATGGAGATCGATCCCAGACCAGCCCGCGTTGGGATCATGAGAAAGCAGCGGCTAGCAGAACGGCACTCTTGCCTTTAAAAACGCCGGTGAACTGTGCTTGACTAGGCAGCACGTAGTTCACAAAAGGGATGGTGTTGGTTTCAAAATTGATCAAGCAGTCTTCAATGTGGACCGCATGTTCTTAAAACAAAACTAGCTTTAAAAACAAACTCATTTGGGAGGCGAGGGTCTGAGAAACGTGGCTAAAGCTTCTCAAAGAAGCTTTTATGGTCAAGGCGTCTTGCTCCGCTCATCACGTGAGTCATTCACAAGCCCAGTCTGACCGTTCAGCATTATTACAAAAGGACTATAATACACTAGGTACATTGGCTCTGATGTTGCCCTTGTGCATAAGTTGAATACAAAAAGCCCTGCTTGAATTAAGTCTCGTTATGTACAGTACAGTTAGGGCAGTTTTAGCCTCCAGGATGAGGTAGTTAACCAACCCTTTCCAAAAAAAAAAAAAACAGGTTCTGAAAAGACCCACTTTACCTGGAATGCCTGGTCAGTCACGCCAGGTTGTAATGACGGAAGAAAAATAAAAAGGCAAGACTCAAATACAAGCTTAACATGTTCGTCCTCATGATAAGCTGCAGTTAAAAAATATACAAAAGCATCACGCGCTCCTCCAAGCCACTTCAAAGTGCAAAATACATGTAACGTTAAGTATAAAACTCCTTTGGGCTACTTCGACCTCCAGAAGTAACGGTAAATGGCATTTTCTCATGACACAAGGGTTCTGGGACATTCTTATATAGACTTAAAATTAAATACAATACAAAAAAGAGTCCACACACACACATACGTCTAATCGTGACTTTGGGTTGATGGCAATCTTGCAGGCAGACGGGGAGAAGATATGCATCCGTAAGGCAGGACCCGAGCTGGACCTTACCATCACATCCGGCTGGCAGCACCTGGCGTGACCCCACTGAGCTAGTCAGTCTTCACTGGGACATGTCAGGACCAGCCTCGACCCCTCTTTCCTGCTAGCCAGGTAACAAAAGGAACACAAATTAGAGCGTTAACAATGAAAACAACACCAAAATGACAGAAAAATCACACAAAGAGAGAGACGAAGCACAATGCATTCACTAGCGACGACAAGTTTTGGCATGCATTTCCCGAGCACAATAGTGACTCGGATCTAAGCGGAAGGAATTGGGTGATCTGAAGGGGTTGGGAAAGTTAGAGATGCGAAAGGAGATAAGCAGAAGACAGAGTCATGCATGGTAGCATCCCACAGTGGCTCGAATTTGGGACAAACATGCAGAGAGAGCTCATCTGGAGACGCCAAATTGTGCTTATCATCGAGTTTAGCCTCGGTCCTCGTGGAGTTTCTCTAACAAACCCCCATTGAAGGGGACATCAAGAGAGAAAGCTCCCAAAAAAATTGCAATGGCAGGGAGTAAATAAAAGCCTCCCAGTTGGAGGAGATTGTGTGAAATGGGGTATGCATTTACACAAAGCTTGAGTGGATGGGGACTTGGTGAGGTCAATTTGAAGGCATGCACAGTGAGGTAGCAGCAGATGTCTACAGGCAAACCTTTAGTCCTTTTTCTTCCACAAGGAGCCATAAATTTGTAGGCAATTTGAAGAGAGAATTTGCCGAAACATGAATTTGAAACACAATTTGAGTTTTTGTACACTGGTTCGTGTATGTTTATTCAAGCAGACAAACAGCAAAGAATACAAGCCAAAATATTAAGCCAAAAATTTGGATCAACGTCCTTTTTTCTTTATCGTTTTCCCCCAAAACAAGACTAGCATTATCTTTTGAAACATACAAATATAATTTTTTTTTTCTTCGTTGAATACAAGTTTAGGAGACTTTTTTTTTTTTTTTTTTGCTGTTACCTACTTAAGACATGAAGAACAAAATTCCTATGAACACACATGGTACTATATAGCCAAATAGACAAGGGTTGAGCACAAAACTGCTAATTTAAAAATTTTTATCCCGATTTTAAAAAGTATTAAACGACTTCCAAACAAAACAAAAACAGTTCTGCAGAAGCAGGTGGGAGTGACTACTGATCGAGTCCAAGCGGATTCTTAAAATATGTACAAGAAAACCCGCCGGGAAGAGGAGAGAGGCAACCTTTAATGGATTCACGAGCCAATCAAGTCTCTATAAAAAGGTTTGTTTGGGTTTTAGTTGGTTTTATTCAAAACAAAAGAGACCTACATTCTCTACTTCCACTGTTGCCCAAAAGAATCCTGATAAAACTCCTGGTTGTCAGATTTGTAACCATAGTTACCAGAATGATCGCCACCGTGCAAGGGTTGTTGTGCAATGGGTTGCGAGCCCCAGTTCTGATTAATGGTCTGGCGCCGTTTGGAATCTGGCTGGTTGTAGCCATCGGCTTTGCGCTTGCCTCCTACATTTCCACCGCGTCCACCCCGAACACCACGTACCCCGCGCCCTCTCGGCAGAACCCCGCCTCTGGCTCCTCCGCGTGGGCCCCTGATGGCCCCTCCGCCACGCTGCGGGAAGCCCGCCCGGCCCCGTGGAGCGCTGACCCCTCTGCCGCGTGCAGGAGACGTCCCGCCTCGAACCCCGCCGCGCCCCCCTCTGCCCCGTGCGGGCACCTGGAAGTCATCGTAGCCGTAGTACGGGTCGTCGTAGCCGCCTCTGTAGTTATGGTAATCATAACCATAATAATCGTAGTAATCTTCGTAGCCGTAATATGGGTCTGGCGGGTAGGAGTAACTGCCCCGACTGGCACCCCTGCCCCGGCCCCTGGCAGGAGGCGGCATTTGAGGAGGCCCATAGTAGTAGTAATCGTCATACCTGGGAGAGAAGAGCACAGGGATGTTTACATGGAGCATCCATGCTTTGAGATCGCTCACCTCGGAGAGACTCCTGGAGTCCAGCTCCAACCTTACCCAAACACACCTGCCTGAGCTAATCAGGGGGTTCAGGAGGACTCGAAACACAAGCCTTGTCCAAATACCCACACTCGCTTACTTATGACGCACACTTGACTACTTATGACGTATTTCCTATATTTGGCCAAAGTGTTCAAGTTAGGGGTGCACGATATTGGATTTTTTTACCGATATTTTTCTACTCATTTTGGTCGATACCGATATATTTCCTTTTGTTTGGAAACAACACCAAGTCTCTCCTGTGCAGAAATAAGCTACATATTTTACTTTGGTTAGTTAAACAAAAAACTATTTTTTTGAATTAAATAAAAGTTTTTTTAATTAAAGCTTTGAAAATAACTATAAATAAACTATATATCAATCACTGCACCCCCCCCCCCCCAGAAAGATGCTGTTAACCCAAACATTTTATTTTAAGTTTTAACATTTATAGATGGTCTAAAACAATTTCCAGATGTAATGTTTGTGATTTTTCTTCATGTAAGCTATAGCTTCTGACCATTAAATCAAAACATACTCATTTTATGACATCAATTACAGCTTTATTTAATCAGAAACAGTCTAAATGTTATTTTACTTTAATTAGAAGTAGGCATCCCCTACAGATTAAAACTCCCCACAGAGCGGGTGTTAGGACCCGGGGGAGACTATTACGGTTTACTCTATCACACACCGATCTCATTCTGTAGTGCTTTCACAGATTAAATCCATGACACTCAATATAATCATCATTCAGACACAACTGTGCTTCAGGAATGAGCCACACTGCTGATCTAATCAATAGCACACCGAGCACATGTGCGTTACTGTATTACACTTATCGGTGACGCATATCGGCATCATTTCTCATATCGGGCCGATACCGATATTTACATTTAAAGCCGTTACCGGCCGATATCAATCCGATAATATCATGCATCCCTAGTTCAAGTGAGGATGAAGACCACAAGCATGTTGAACTTTTCAGTACCTGATGGGACACAGTGAATAAATAAATGCAATCGCTTTATCTTTACATTTTAAAATCAACTTCTAAATGTCTGTTCAGTAGTCCCTATAACAGTTTAATTTGTGATGCTTCTAATTAAGTGATAAAAAGCAGTTGCAAAGGTTGTACAAAATAATCACCACAACTCATCTTTGCAACAATTTGCATTTTGTAATGTTTAACTATTACATTAATATTTAACTAGCATTGGAAAGGTTTCGGTCAAGTCACCTTTATTTATATAGCGCTTTTAACAATACCAATAGATCAGCAAAAAGCCTCACGATGCATTTCAAAACATGATGCATGATAGGATACACTAAGCCTCAAATAGCTGGTCGGGGGTTTAGTGTGGGTTAAGGGCACTACGCTTTGGCGTGTTTAAGACTCGGGACAGTGGCTCTCTCAAGTGGCCAAGAACACAAGTGTGGGTATAAGCGTAAGAGTTAGAACGGACGTCTTGAAGATCGCCTCCCTTCATAAGCAGGGCTGGACACCACTGCTGTAAACTCACATGTGCGTCTTCGCCGCTTGACGCTGCGCCTTCCTCTCTTTCCGCTTCTGGTCGGGTGGCTTGGCGAACACAATCTCAATGTGCTCCCCCTCTAAGTCTTTACCGTTCATTTCAGCAAGCGCCTGCAAACATCCACACTGTCACACCACTGTAAACAAGCGCTCAACGAAACCAGAAACGTGCACCTGGAAACCAAAGTGCCTTACCTTGACCGCGCCATCTCTCTCGTCGAAATGAATGAAGGCGTAGTCTTTCAGTTTCTTGACCCGCTCCAGTTTGCCAAACTGGCCGAATGCGGTTTCAAGTATTTCCTCGGTGACGCTGTTTGCCAGGTTCCTGACAAACAACACCTTCACCTAGGAGCAGATGAGATGACAACATCAGCTCCCTAGTTGTAAGAGAAGCCGGGGCCTAAATATAAGCGCCGTTATATCGGTCTGGCATTTAGGTCAGTTGAAAACACCAAGACTTTGATCAACAGTGCACCAATAGCAGAAGACTAGGGCTGTCAATATTTTAAAAACAAATCCACATTTTAAAATCCACGAATTTTAGGAGCAGCTTTATCAGTGGCGCACGAAATGCAACGACGGTGTCATTGCAATTTAATGCTTTTGTTAGCCTTTCACTGGATGCGGCGCTGCTACGTTGCTCATTCAAAATATTGCGGAAAACAAGATCAGAGTGGAGGTGATGTTTACGTCAAAACAGAAATTTCACATTTTCTATAGACCTCTATCAGCGTTGCACTCGCGTCTCACAAGAGAGCCGCATGTTTAGAAAGCATGTACAATTATATACATGTTTTCGAGTTGAAAATCTGAACTTTGGCGGAAACAACAATGGAGGACAAATTAATCGTGGTTGTATGTGGGTACCCGGAGCTGTACGATACTACTTCGTACTTTTACAAAAACAGGAATAAAAAGGATCTTGGTTGGAAGAAAGTGAGTGAGGAGGTCGGACAATCTGTAGCGAATTTCATGTGCAAATGAAGCGAGTAAACTCAAAATGTTCAAGCGTCCAACTACACGCAAATAGCACGATTTATTCGCTTCATTCGCGTCTGGTGTGAACGCACCTTCAGAACAGTGTTATCTGAAGAGAACGTGGACAGAGAATCTGTCTTATAGTACAACCCTTTCACCTAGTGGATCATGTTCTGACCTTTGCCATGACCTCTGGGTCAGGATCCTCGATAGGGTCGGCCCACTCGACGGTGACCACATTGCCCCAGACCTTCACCTTCCCGCTCATGAGCCTCCGTCGAGCCTGTGCTGCAGCTTTGTGGTCCTCGTACTCCAGAAAACAGAAGCCCCTGTTCTTTTTTTTATCATCCGGCTGATGGTAAAGGATGACGTCAGTAAGACCCTCTGAGAAAGCGAGAAAGTGTGTTAAATATAGATCCCTAAAGAACAAAGGACACTACACACCCTCGTTTCAAAGCAAAGCTCACCTGTGACTTTGGAAAACTCTTCCACAAGCTGTTCTTTTGACTTGCTCTTGGGAATGGAGCCCACAAAGAGTCTGTTGTTTGCCACTGATATACACACGCCAATGTGTTTGCCTGGGCGAATTTCATGATTGTTACACTGGGAGGAGATAACCAATACTTATGAGTGCAAGCGAGGCTTTACCAAATCAACAGTTGTCTACTACCCAACCACATTTTTTTACCCCAATTTTACCCCCAAAGATTTTCTGGAGGGATTCTGAGATATGATACTTTAAGACAGAGGCATCAGGTACACACTCATGAATGGACTTGTATGATATGAGTGTCTTACTAGCTTGACGGCCTCCTGTGCAGCCTCTTTAGTGCAGAACGTGAGGAAGGCGTAGCCCCGATTCAGGCCGCTCAGAGGGTCCATCATCAGACGCAGGTCCCAGATCGGCCCTGCCTTCTCAAACAGAGGCACGAGCTCATCTTCAAACAAGTCCCTCGGGATCTTCCCCACAAAGATCTGCAGTATGGAGAGAACGGATGAGACAGTCTGAGCCGGAGCTTACAGCCATACTAAAACACCCCAGAGGCTACAATATGAATTTAATAATTTATTCGAAGTATAAGCAGATGTACTGAAGATTTGAAAACAAGAAGGTGATTCATGTCTCTCTCTATAATACCTGATTATGACCCTGGAGCACAAAATCAGTCTTTTTTTTAATTGAGATTTATGCATCAGCTGAAAGCTGAATAAATAATATTTCCATTGATGTATGGTTTGTTATGATCGGACAATATTTGAATATATGGAATATGAGGGAGCAAAAACATCTAAATATTGAGAAAATAATCTTTAAAGTTGTTCACATGAAGTCTTAGCAATGCATATTAATAATCAAAAATTAAGCGGATATGTTTACATTAAGAAATAGTTTGAACTCCACAGATTTCGGTGTACCTGCTAACATCCGCTGGGTTTTACAGCAGCCAGATGCTCTTACATTCAGAGGCTGTAGACTCAGATCTTAGCAGTAAACAAAGTTACTCCAGATCAGTGCACACCTCATCATTCAGACAGCCGAGTGATGTGCATTACCTCAGTCCCGACCGTGGGCTGAGCACCCGTGTAGACGGACTCTGGCGGAGGACCGCCGTACTTGCGCTGACCTGTAGTGACATCAAGGGTGTAGCCGGTTCTCTCCAGCAAAGTCTGAAAAACAACCAAAACAATCAATCAACATACGTGCTCGTGGAGTTTTTCACATTTTTATTTGTCTGGACCTTTTTAGGTTATCATTTAAAAAGCATGTCTAATTAATACCATGAAACTTATACAATTAATCATCAACTTAACAATTAAACGTTTAACAATTACATGTTTAGGGCCCTATGAAATGTTTTGTTGTTACCTAATAGCACGTCTAATTATTTGAATGCATAAAAACAAATCTCATTTATTCTTACAATAGCCTTGTGATTTTTTTATTTAATTACTCTATTTTGGATTTGTTTATTAATCATTGCTTATGAGTTGCTTGTATAGTCTACTTAAAGTAAAATGCATGTCACAATATCTTAGGACACGCTGTTAACTGATTGTATTTTTGGAAAGCACATTAATTATATTAATATTGAATAAACAAATAGAAAAAACAATAGCCTTATGAAATGTTTTTTTTTTTTTTTATAGAAACTCTGCATATTAAAATTTTTCTGGTTATCAAAAGAAAGCATAAAACTGTAATATATATTTTAATTAATTAAATTAAATTTAGGCAAATTAATGGGATTTTCTATTAAAATTAACCACTGAATAAACACTATGATTTTAGTAGCACATGCTACTAAACAATAGTAATGTTTTTCTGCCACATTGTCTTTGTGTCAAAAATTGTCAATGATTATGTCTCAATGTCTGATTAATTAAAACGTTGACAAATTCCGTGACATTCCGTTTAAACGGTAAATTCGGTTTTTATAACAGTTTTCACATTGCTGAAATCCCAGTGCTGTTAATATTAAATAAACATCCCAAATGCACCTTCATTTTGTCTTCATCTGGTCCTTTCGTGGACTCCACAACTTTGGTCCCCTGCTTCTCTCTCTGCCTGTAGGTCTTCATCACTCCACAGAGAAAGGCACTTTTGTTCTGTGTGAACGCAAGCAGGAGCGAGTTAGCAAATCCTTCCCACACTGACTGAATGAGCCGAGCGAGAGCACTTACTTGCACATGGGATAGGTCGCTCTCTTTGAACTGGACGAGGACTTGCAGTGCACCTTCCTCATTGAACTCTTTCAGTGCTTCAATGGCCCTCTCGTCCAGGTCACTGTGCGCCACAAGGCCTGCAGGGAGAAAACCAGGGAGACCTCAGCATAGCCGAGAGATGTGACGATCTGTGGGAGCGCTTTACCCTCCCGTCCAGTCAGGCGTGTGGATTGTACATCAGCGTCACTCAGAGAGAGAGTTCACGGTGTCATCATTTGGACGGGCGACTTCACCGGGCGCTTGCGATTATGGTATTTTGCTGTCTGATAGGCCAAATATGTCCAGGGGTATGTAACCCCCACATGCACCTGAATAGGCATGCATACATTAATAATGATCATCCCAGGAGCACCCGGCCTTTGTAATTAGCATCTGTAAGCTGTAGGGGACATCACCTGTCTCGGCTGTAGACAGCTGCCTCTATTGTCCCGGCTTATGCCCAGCTGGCCATCCCCCCCCCTTAAACAGCGCAGAGCTAATCCCCAAAAAGACTGCACTCGGGATCAGACCAGACACGCTCTACTCCTCAGTCTTTATTTCTGCATCATTTAACAACGCTGCAGTACCCATTTTGCAGTGAAACCACACAAAGTTGCTAATTACCTGCCAATTCCCTACGCAAGAAAACACACGACACGTACATGCATTGAATGTGATGAAAGTCAATTTGGAGGGTTCAAGTTTTGGCTTACCTGCTAGGTAAATTTCATCTAGCTTTTCAGCAACTTTTTGTGGTAGACCAGCTTCTAATAAAGTGTTGAAGTGGTCAGAATGGGTAACTGCAGCAGACGTGTCCATTGGTTCTTCTGTACCATTCCCATTAATATGTTCTGTGGCCATGTCTCCAGAAATCTGTTCAAATGCAATGAGCCAAATTATTGCAGGTTTTAGTAGAGTTACACAAATTAAGTGGGTATTCAATTTTGCAATCTAAATATTGTTTTACCTGCATGCAATGATACAAACGCGCTGAACCCTTTCCCATCACAATCATACATGCATAAAGCATCCTAGCATCCTAGCAAACACCCCCCCCCCATCTACAGTCTGTCACTCAGCATGTTTACTGCATGCAAACACAGTAAACAAGTGCAGTCCATGTCCTCAACGCAAGGCCGTGTGTGATGCTTCGCATTATAATACAACAGAACTCGTTCACTGCGAGCTCTAGAACGATGCTCGTGCACACCAGTCCCAGATTGCAGACTGAGCCGATGTTAAACAGCATCTACACAGTCGGTGTGTGAACACACACACGTTAAGATTGTAATGACGCACGTGCGTCTCAGGCCCTTCCCATCCAGCCACACACCAAACGATTACTCTATTAAAAGCTACGAGACGACAACGCATTGCACAACGTGCTCTAAACGCGTTATCCATCAACACAGCTGAGGAAAATCAGCGAGATAAAAACAGTTTAGCGTGTTAAACGGGATCCATGCGCGTCTCTTCATTAGCCTGCTACCGTTAGCTCAGCAGCGTGACTCACGCACACACATACAACATTAGGTTAATTTAGTGTGCAGCCACAAGCTGTAACTACTAACAAAACACAAATATGTACGTGTTTGTATGCGTTTAAACGGTTCTGAAGACCTGCTCTCGCATAGCTAACGTTAGCGTCTCCTCCCCCCCGGTCTCCGCACATTGTTTCCAAACACCGGTAAAATAAAGGCCTCCGCAGCGCGAAACCCCGCGGAATCGGGTCCCGAGCGGCGACACGCTTACCTGGTGCTGTTTCGCGGGTCTGTTTGGGTCTGTCGGTGTGAATATGTGTTCTGGGGGCGGTAAATGACTCCCCGGCGGAGCTCCGCTTGATTCCCGATAATATAAAATGGCGGGCGGCGCAGCTCACGCGCGGTGCTCTCTATCAACGGGCTCTGCAGCGACGGGGTTTCTGACGCAGCCGATCAGGGGCAGGGAGCGCGAGCAGTGTTGCCAAGTCTGCGGGTTTCCTGCGCAATTAGGCTAGTTTACCAATAATTCGCTCAGCAGTCCGGACTACCCTCCGTAGCCTTTCTGATTTGGTGGCTGAGCTGAACCAGACAGTTATTAACGTGCAGAGGACGGATTCAATGATGGAAGAGTAGAACTTCCTCAGCTTATGAAGGAAGTATAACCTCTGCTGGGCCTTTTTAACAATGTACTCAATGTGATTGTCCCACTCCAGGTCCTGAGAAATTGTGGTGCCCAGGAATCTGCAAACTTCAGGAGCTTGACAGGGGGATCAGTGTTTCAAATATTTTCAGACGTTAGTGGCACAATTTATTAAGTCCAGTAATTTTGGGTTTCTTTGTGACGGTGATGATGGTGGAGTGTTTGAAGCATTCGGGGGGCTTCGCACAGCTCCAGTGGTCTGTTGAAGATCTTTGTGAAGATGGGGGCCAGCTGGTCAGCACAGGTTGTAAGGCAGGCTGCTGACACACTGTGATATCATATTTAGCTCCTAAAATGCGATTTCTACCAGGAGAACTGCGGCAAAAAAATTGTATTTTACCCCCGGAACGTGATTTTTACTGGGAGACCCCCTTGAAACGCGATTGGGCTAGTTTTGAGCAGCAGCTGTGCTGGATTTATTGTAAAAACCTGGCAACCCTGAAATGTATTTTTCAAAATTTTCTGCAGACTTCAATCATTTGTTTTCGCAAAGCACTTGTACAGTACAATTTTAGTCAGATTTTTTAATATTTGTCCAATTGTATTTAGTAAATGATCTCTCTTTTTGTTTTAAAGATTTTTTTTACCACTTAAAAGAATGTAGAGGAAAATATTACATAATTCATTTGTTTCCTGTTAATATTTACATATTATGCATATTTACAAAAAAATGTCCAAACCTCTTTATTCTTTATTGAGAGTTTACTTAGACAAGGATATGGAAACGATCCAAAATTCTGTTCATGCAATAAAAACTGTTATTTATTCATTTATTTATTCATGACTTTCAAAAAAAGTGAAAAGAATTGAGAAAAACTGATAACGGCAGTCAGCAGAACAATGTCATATTTACCGTCCTTCCCTATACGCACAATACACACGCTGCTTAGGGCCCCCGAAACACCAGGGGCCCCCCTTGCTCTCAAAGATGAATTTATTTTAGTTTCGTTTTTTAATTTTGCCAGCGGCTATGAAAAAAATCAATGATAAAATACGAGTTGAAAGTATAGCGAACATTTCATTAATTCATTCATAACCACTCAAACCCAACAGCTGGTTATAATGGGACTTGTATTGGTTTTAATGGAAACTGTAATGTTGGTCTCTACTGGTAATTGTTCTATTGGTGGCTTGTTAAAACCAATAACTCCTAATGGAATATGTCCCAAAACACACTACAGAAAACGATTTTTAATGGTTTTAATGTCTGTAATGGTATTTGTGATTCGTATGTGATGTATTAGAATTTTCTTTGATGGTTTTATTTGTTTATTTGTTGCCTTGTTGTTTTTATATAATGCATAAGTAATTTTAAAGATTACTTGTTTTTATAACCACATATTATCTTAATACATTGTATATTATTATTTGAAGTAACAAAACCAAGGATAATTTGCACTTACCATGGATACAACAACCATGATTTTTTATTAGTATGATTTTATTCCTGTTAAAACCATAGCTTCTTCTTATAGCCTGCGCCAACTTTATGTAGAGCAACTATTATTTTTTCAGATCCTCAGAGAGATGTTTGCCATGAGGTGCCATGTTGAACTTCCAGCGACCAGTATGAGAAAGTGAGAGGGATAACACCAAATTTAACACACCTGCTCTCCATTCACACCTGAGATCTTGTAACACTAACGAGTCACATGACACTGGGGAGAGAAAACGGCTAATTAGGCCCAATTTGGAGGGGTGTCCTCACTTATGTGGCCAGCGGCTTAGACATTAACAGCTGTGTGTTGAGTTATTTTAAGGGGACACCAAATTTACACGAGCTGTACACTCACTATTTATGATGGCTGAGTAAACCCTGTTGTCTTGCAACTGCAGTATATAACGTACAGGCTATTAATGTTCCTTGTCATAAAAAAACACACAAAAAAAACAGTGTTCGTTTTTCAAGAAAAGCTAGCAGTTAGAGAATAAACATGCAATTGATAGAGGGTCAAGTGTGTGTGTCTGTGTGTTTTTAAAGGTAACTAAACCCTAAAACAACTTTTTTGACTTAATTATCTGTGTCTTTATAAGTGCTGTGTGCATTTATTCAAGTAAATGTTTTGACATCTGCTTATAAAGTGTTTTAATTCTACAATATATGGTGTAAAAGTGTCTGAGTGCTGCCCTCTTCGGGTTGAACGGGGGCTACTGCAGTTGAACGTTCCATGCCCCGGTGACGTATGATGGCAGTTACTAACCTCATCCCTGTCTCTGCCCACTTTCCCAGCATTTTTCAGATATTGGCAGTGGGTGGAGTTAAGCTCTGACCGGGGGTTTAATTACCCTTAAAAAAAAAAGAAGAATTAGAATAGAGTGCTAGAGTATATATTATAATATAAGTGATAAGTATAAGATGAATATACTTTATATGATAATATATTATATGCATAGTGCATTCATATTATATTTAGATATTATTCTATATAGTGTATAATATCTGTAGAGGTGTTATTTCCGGGTCCAATGATTTTATAAATTAATAAAAAAAAAGAGCAATAAAGTGTCCAATCAAAAGCTTTAATTATAATCACATTGGACTTGAATACAGTTGCAGGTGTGATCTGCTGACTGTCCTGCAGGGGAGCTCATAATTCGGTCTACGGAGCACACAGGGATTTAGGATAACTCCAGAGCACTCCTAGATCTAAGAGGATTTTCAAGTAATACTTAAGCTTACGATGCTTTTGGGAAACACAGCCCTGTGTATTTTGTATCACTAGTGTGGTGTCCGTTCTCGGGGGTTAAAAACCCTGCGCCGCTTCCCCTGCTGAAAAACACAATAGAAAATGTAATGGGTTTAATGGTTATAATGGGAATTGTATTGGTTTTAATGGAAACTATAATGGTGTCTACTGGTATGTGATGGATTCTATTGGTGGGATGTTAAATCCTATTGGAAGAAATGCCCAAAACTAATTTGTAATGTTTTACTGGAAAAATCTAATGGTTTATAATGGTATTTTAATGGAAACCATTGGGATTTCTGTGATGGTTTCTATTGTTTTTTTTAGCAGGGCCGGTGTCCTGACATTTTATCCTACCCATCAGATTTTTCTACCTCGGCTTATTGCGCATGCGCGCATCAATATTGCATCCGTTTTCTCACGCTTAACAACAATATTTAATGTATCTGCATTACTGAAAGGGTAGATTTAGGGTTGGGGTTGGTGTAGACTTTAATAAAACACAATCTAATAAGTAGAGAAAAATATTTATTGTTGGTTTCCGGTACTAGCTGTATAACTTCTATCCACAACCGTGAATATAACACGAAATTACTGTATGTGCATTACTGTAAGGGCAGCTTTAGGGTTGTGGTAGGTGTACATAATTTAACAGGTAGAATTTTTCATTGTCGAATTGTACTACCACTATTTTAATGGGAGGCAGCAAAATCTTACAGGGTAGCACTAATCGACCGGCACGCACTATTCTGTAGTTTATTACAAGTTTATTCATTTTGAACATGTCCATATTGCACCAAAATGCGACACTGCACTCCATTGGGTCCGCAGCAATTCCCCCTCCACGCATAAAGTCGATTGGATGAACAGTTCCCGATTTAATAAAAATGCAGACAGACAGACAGACGCACAGAGATTCCTGCCTTCATTAGAGAGAAGAATATGTTCAGCCCCGCCCTCCGAATATTGGGTGTTGATTACTACCAAAGCTTCGCAGCTCAAAACAATGGTATTCGGACCAGCCTTACCATCAGTATCTGCACTTTCTGCAGAAGACACTATTTATAAAAAGGTACGTTGTCCAGGCACTTTTGCTGTGCCATTTTAATGTCACCACACTTGATTTTTCCCATGCCCCCCCCCCGACTGGTTCTTGGTCCCCCCCGTGCCACCCCATTAAAAAAAATCCTAGAGTCGCCCATGCGAAAGCAGTCTAAACAAAACAAAAGAACTACATTGTGACTCAAAGAACTACATCTTAATGATAAAAAGTATTAATTCCTATCTTACATGGTATCAATATCTAATTTATGAGTGTCCCACATGTAAATACAACTTCGCTCAGTCACAATTTGACTTAATCACAATATTTGTCAACTCCACTTGAAGTGCAAAGATGACAGAGTTTAAATGGCCAGCCAGGGCTGCATGCTCCAGCTGACCAGCTACCATTGAGATGAATGGGAACGCATTAGTCTGCACATTAATCAACCCTGGACACACTGCCCTTTATCATGGGAAACTTTAGTTTTTCTTTCATATCCATCCATCACGCTCTCTCAGTAGGTGGCTTGAATGCACTAAAATCTCTTCCGTGTAAAATCAAACATTTACGAGTGATTTTTAGCGCATTTACTTATATTGCCAAATGAGTCGTGATAGTGCATATCCTGGCATTAAAACAAAAAATATTTATTGTTTAAAAAGCACAAAAAAATTACAAAAAATCTGTTATTCAAATTTGTTTATGGCAGGTATTTTGCTACATGGCATTAATAACGTGGCATACAATATAACTGCTATATTTATCAGAACTGCATCATGGACTGATGCACTCATGCTTAAAAAGACTAACAATACTACTATTAATAATTATATACCAACCATTTTCAATACTGATAATTAAATACTAATGATAAAACACAAGAAATTAACAAAAATACAACATATTTTCAATTTAAGTAGTCAAAGAAGACAAATTATGAGTCTAGCCTGATCAAACAAATTGTTATATGACTCTGAAGAGCTTGCACGGGTCTCTTTCTCTAGCACAGGGGGGGCATTACCGCTGATATCAATAGAAATAAGGCCGTATCTTTTTGGAGGATTCTTGGAAGACATTGTTTCCATGCATCAAGTGTAGGAAAAATGTGAGATCGAAGGCACCAGGTTTCTCATTAACATGCACTAAAGTGTGGTGTAGCACTATAAGACCAGGAGACTCTTTGTGGTGTTTTCAGTGGACAGTCCTGACCTTATATAAGCAACACTATCACCAAAAGACCTGAGACCCATCCGGTCCAGAGAACAAGAGACGGGTCAGCATTCACGCACAGTTTAATCAGTACCAACAATGACCTGAGAAGCAGGCGTTATGATTTCATCCATACCGTATTTACAGTCATGCAAGTCAAGTACGGTCAATATATTCTATACATGTTCCACTGAAGAAAGAAATGCATGCAGGTTTGCGTTAATATGAGACTGAGCAAATTATGACTGATTTATATTTTTGTGTGTGATGAAAGAAAACGTAAAATGGTGGATATTGGTATGATTGGAACATATGTATATATTGGGATATATATATATATATATATATATATATATATATATATATATAAGGAATGGGCCTTCAATGAAAGCTGCCCATGCTGCTTTGAAATGTATTATAATAAGAAGAAGATAGAGATGTAATGTACATGTTCTGAACTCTTCCGAGTTGATAACTTATATAAAAAAACCAGTTGATAACTTATTTCAAATCCATAAACAATCCAAATCAACCAATGAGCGACTTCATTCGAGAGAAGCGCGAGCGGGGTCTTCTGGGTTTTGTAGTTATCATATTCGGTCCTGACAGTAAACGCGAACGGGGAAGAATCTCGCAAAACTACAAGTACCGGCTTCGCCTGAAAGCCTCCGCGCATGCGCAGAGTAGCGGCTTCGTCAAATGTTTTGTTTCACGCCATATTTGTTAGCCGGCTAGGGCTTACTGAAAAGAAGCGCCACAATCCGAAATCATCGGTGCTTTCCTGAGGAGCATCGACACCACCACTGCGTTTCTCACTGCATCGACTCGTCTATGTGTCCTCAGCCAAAGTTTTGGCCGCGAGCGCAACGCAGAATTTAAATAAAAACGACTCGATCGAGTCGCGCTCCCTTGAGATCAATCAAAGCAGGGACGTCACTAGTGCGGATTATTTCCGTTCGCCACATCAAAAACAACCCTCGATATAATGGCTTGCGGAGCCACTCTTAAAAGGACTCTGGATTTCGATCCTCTGATGAACCCTGCGTCTCCGAAGAGGAGGAGATGCGCGCCCATGTCCCCGTCCAACTCCAGCGCGTCTCCGCAGAAGTACCTGCGCATGGAACCCTCGCCCTTCGGCAGAGTGTCTTCAGCCCTCACCACAGGTCTGTCGAGCTCAATACACCGACTCTAGCGTGTAAACTGCGTCGTGGCTGCTCTCCTGTCAGCTGGAAACACGTTTATATATCTGCACTGAAATATTACAATAATCAGGTCGACGTGGAACGGTTATTTTCAAATCGTAACTAACTAGGGATGTAGCTAAATGCTAACTCGCTGCGATCTTTACGTTACAGAGACGCGGTGATGTAATAGCCACTATGCGTTGGTTCTCGTTATTTGGCACGATTAAAGACACTGCCTGTGATTGGACCGTTTTTATCATCGGTGTGGTAGCGTTATTGTTAATGAACAGCACGATGAAGCGCTTAAAACGGCTTCAGGAAGTCAAAGCACCGTCGTTTTCTCCACGAGGAAGCTGTTGTTTAGAGATTAACTGTACTTATAAACCAGTAAGACAAGATGTGTTATGAGCTATGTGGTCGTTTATGTGCTTTTTATGAAGCCCTCATTATGTCAACGTATTTTGTTTTAATAGTAATCGTGTTTAATCGTTAAAAACGACATTACCCATGATTCTATAAGGAATTCTCCAATCACAGAGTTGCTTGTACTCAATCAAACCACGCCCATAGAACACGTTAGCTCCGCCCACTCCCACGATGAAAGCGCTGCGAATGATTTGATGTCAAGTACATCATGTACACTTTGTGAAGATGTTGTTGTTTGTAAATAAACGAGCTCAAGCATTTTATTCTGTGTCCAAACCTGATGATTCGGTGCCTTGACGTCGCGGTTCGTACAGCAGGAGGAAAAATTAAACACCTAAAAATAAAAAAATGTAACATAAAAATATTTTTTTAATATTACACAGTGGTTTATTGTATGCAAATATGTAAATTGCACATAATGCATTTTTTTTATTAACTTAATAATTATAAAATTACTATTTGTTGTTTAAATATCTTAATTTCTTTGAGCTTTACAGCTTTAATATTCAATATGTACAGGTGCTGGTCATATAATTAGAATATCATCAAAAAGTTGATTTATCTCACTAATTCCATTCAAAAAGTGAAACTTGTATAATGTATACATTCATTCCACACAGACTGATATATTTCAAGTGTTTATTTCTTTTAATTTTGATGATTATAACTGACAACTAATGAAACCCCCAAATTCAGTATCTCAGAAAATTAGAATATTGTGAAAAGGTTCAATATTGAAGACACCTGGTGCCACACTCTAATCAGCTAATTAACTCAAAACACCTGCAAAGGCCTTTAAATGGTCTCTCAGTCTAGTTCTGTAGGCTACACAATCATGGGGAAGACTGCTGACTTGACAGTTGTCCAAAAGACGACCATGGACACCTTGCACAAGGAGGGCAAGACACAAAAGGTCATTGCAAAGAGGCTGGCTGTTCACAGAGCTCTGTGTCCAAGCACATTAATAGAGGCGAAGGGAAGGAAAAGATGTGGTAGAAAAAGTGTACAAGCAATAGGGATAACCGCACCCTGAGAGGATTGTGAAACAAAACCCATTCAAAAATGTGGGGAGATTCACAAAGAGTGGACTGCAGCTGGAGTCAGTGCTTCAAGAACCACTACGCACAGACGTATGCAAGACATGGGTTTCAGCTGTCGCATTCCTTGTGTCAAGCCACTCTTGAACATTAGACAGCGTCAGAAGCATCTCGCCTGGGCTAAAGACAAAAAGGACTGGACTGCTGCTGAGTGGTCCAAAGTTATGTTCTCTGATTAAAGTCAATTTTGCATTTCCTTTGGAAATCAGGGTCCCAGAGTCTGGAGGAAGAGAGGAGAGGCACATAATCCACGTTGCTTGAGGTCCAATGTAAAGTTTCCACAGTCAGTGATGGTTTGGGGTGCCATGTCATCTGCTGGTGTTGGTCCAGAGATGCAGATTTCATTTTCCAACAGGACTTGGCACCTGCACACAGTGCCAAAACTACCAGTACCTGGTTTAAGGACCATGGTATCCCTGTTCTTAATTGGCCAGCAAACTCGCCTGACCTTAACCCCATAGAAAATCTATGGGGTATTGTGAAGAGGAAGATGCGATATGCCAGACCCAACAATGCAGAAGAGCTGCTTGGCCACTATCAGAGCAACCTGGGCTCTCATAACACCTGATCAGTGCCACAGACTGATCGACTCCATGCCACACCGCATTGCTGCAGTAATTCAGGCAAAAGGAGCCCCAACTAAGTATTGAGTGCTGTAGATGCTCATACTTTTCATGTTCATACTTTTCAGTTGGCCAAGATTTCTAAAAATCCTTTCTTTGTATTGGTCTTAAGTAATATTCAAATTTTCTGAGATACTGAATTTGGGGTTTTCATTAGTTGTCAGTTATAATCATCAAAATTAAAAGAAATAAACACTTGAAATATATCAGTCTGTGTGGAATGAATGTAATACATTATACAAGTTTCACTTTTTGAATGGAATTAGTGAAATAAATCAACTTTTTGATGATATTCTAATTATATGACCAGCACCTGTACATGTGGGTGGGAATTAGGGCTGTGCGATTAATCGAAATAAAATCGCGATTTGAGCTTGCGCGATTTCTAAATCGCTTTATAGCACAATTTGTTTTCTGCGCCCCCGCCCCAACCTCCCGCAGTATGCTATCCGAACCAATCAGAATGCAGCTGAACAGAACAGACCGGGCATACAGACAGATAGTATGCTAAAGAAACAGGGAAGATGAGTTCAGAACAGGATAAGGACTTGGTGGCCCAAAAAATGCATGTTGCATGCAGAGCACGTGGAGCGGGGAGCGTAGCGATCATATTTCCTTCAGAGCGGAGAGCATCTTTCTGAAGATTGCGCTCCGCTCATTCAATACACTCAGCGCCGCTCGCTCAGCCCAAAATGCCCCTTTGGTAATTTGTTAATTCCAGAATCTGTGGAATAGGCTAAGCAATAGTTTGTCTAAGCTAATGTTTCTAAAAGCAAATTCTAAAATCCTGTGAAGATTGGCAGATGTTTTAATAGACCGCATTTCCCCGCAGTTTTGGTCTATTTTAATTTTAGAAAGTGTTTCTTTTATTTACACCACAAAATAATTATTTGTCAAGTGCATTTCATCTTGTGTGCGTTTTCATGTGCCCGATAAGTATTTTGTGAAATTCTATATCTGCATTTCATCTTGTGTGCGTGTTTTGAATATGAAGCGTTGTTTTAATGGAAAAGTATACTTTTGCAGTTATTAAATTTTTTACGCAAATGTTCCAAGTGGCTTCAAAACAAGACACGTTTTTAAATCAAGAATTTTTATCTTATACATTTAAATTAGGGATGTTCATTTCCGTTATTTTTCCTAACCGTTAGCCGACAAATATTTTAAATTAGAACTGAATTAAATTAAAAAGAATAAGTGTCTGTGACCTGTAACCATACTAACATCTGTTTTTCGGGGATTAATTTCACATGCGCAAAAAGCAGCAAACAACAGAACGAGGATTCACCTGATCATATCATATTACATCATGCACCTGCAGCACTTCTGCAAGCTGAGAAAAACTCAATTCACCTAAATGCTGGGTTGAGCCTTTTGGGTCATTTTTTTGGGGTTATTTGTTCAGTGTTTGGGTAGTTTGTGTACATTTTATTTTATTTATAAAATTGTTTCTGTGCAGTATATCATTCAAATGTATGCAGAGCAACATTCGCGGTGTGAATCACTAAACGAACGTCACTCGCGTCTGTCTTATTGCATGATGAGGAGTCTGATGCTTTGCATAAAATAAACGATTATATTTATAAAGATACAGAACAAAAATACTTTGGATATTAAAATATGTCCTCAGAGCTGTTTACTGTTTGTTTTTGGGCAGGTTATGAAGGCAATCGCAGTTCATTTCGTCCATGAGTGAATCGCAGGGCGGCGGTCTTATCCGTGATCAGTTCCCGTCGAACACGACTCCAGTTCGGCGTGAGAGCCAGCACTGTTACGGTGGAAACACAATTACAGAGTGGTCGATTTACTCGTGAATTACATCGGTTTAATGTTTAATCTTTACTTCTGATGTTTGTAAAACAAGATGAAATAGGCAATGTTTAGGCCTATGGCTTATAAAAACAAGCAAATGAGAAACAAAGGAAGTTATCACGTCTGGAGTATTTTACAGAAGTTTAGAGGATTTAAGTTAATCTGTAAATATTATTTCATGCATAAAGTAAAAAGAAAAGAAAAAAAAAGCGAATATTATAATAGAAACGAATAAAGCCATTAGCTGAGTTAAATCATCCATTAATGATGGGTTAAATAAACAATCAAATTTAGTGGGTAAAATTAACCCCAAATGTAGTCTTTTACCCAGCCCAAATTGGTTGTTTTGAACCCAGTGTTTTTTAGAGTATGCAGAGTTTGTTCATTATTGTGTTGCACGAAATTAAAGCAGACGGCAGAAAGATCCATTCTATTTTTTTTCTTATTTTACAAAAAAGCAAAGATTCTTTTTTTTTATTGAATGTACACAAATAAAAGCAAACCTTTTTCAATTCCGATTATCTTCATGACCAAGAGGAGTTGCTTCCACTGTTGGAAGGGGAATAAATCCAGTTTAAGCTCATTTAAGCATTCTACCAAATGCAGCCTGTTCATTATCATTATAAAAAACAACCGGTCAAACATATGGAAAGAAACACACTGCTCTGTTTAATTATGTAGTAAAATCTGTGCTGTTTAGCGTTATCACCGTACCGCCGTGAAGTTATGCAAAACATTTTGTTTTGGAGAGGGTGTAAATAAAAGGTAAATAATATTTTGGCATTTAAATACCGCGAATACGGGAACATTTGATTTTGTGTTGAAGGAGAGACCCAACATTGGTTTCAGTTTCGTTTTAGCCTAAATTAGTTTTGGTTTGTCGTTATAGCTTCTTCTTTTAAATTCTTGTTATTTTCTAGCCTACTGTTAATTGAAAGGATTTGTTATGGAGTGAGGGGAACTAAAATAGCCTAGCTATGTTTACAGTGTTTATTATAATGTTTGTAATTCGTGTTGGGCTATTTCTGAATGAAATAATAAAATGTGACTTATAGGCAACTTGGTTTTTTCTCTCGCTCTCTCTAAAAAACTTGTTTTTTATACATGTATAGATTATTTTAACCATGCAGCAAACCTTTTAAAATATTTTGATAAATTACTAAAAATAAATAAATAAGTGACTTTAAACCGTTTAACTGATTGTATTAATAGGTCAAAATTATTATCGGTCGGTTAACGGTTATGAACATCCCTAATTTAAATTAACAATTTCACCCTGAAACATAACCATTTCTTATCGGACTACTGCTTTAATTGAGACATTTATTCAATAATTTCACTATAAACAGGAAAAATAAATAGGCCTAACGTTACTGGAGACATTTAATGTGAGCGCGGGATTTGGTTTACCGGTGAGCGTGAGCAGAACATTAGCGGAGCGTTTGCTTTGGCCGTGAACGACTGAGCGGAGCGCACACACAAAGCGGAATATTGAACCGCTTCGCTCACATGCTCTGGTTGCATCTTGTTTTGTTGGATTTGATTACTCACATATACATATAATATATATATATATATGTATTTTACCATATGTCTGTTTTAGAGATGTTACAACTTTTTGGGAAAGGTCTAATCGGTTTCCTTTGGAAATATGTTTCAAATTCACACAGAATGCATTTATAACTGTAAAGCATGTCTGCTTGTGTCAAAATCGTGATTAAAATCGAAATAAAAAAAATCGTGATAGTTTATTTTTGTCCATATTGCACAGCCCTAGTGGAAATTAAACGCACCTTTCTGCTGATTGGCCAGCTGAAGACCAGACCACGCCCTCATTAGGGATGGGTCACGATTTTCGAATATTCGAATAGTCAATTTAATTATAGAATATCGATTAGGTTATGCGATTTATTTTCTAAAGGTGTACCCACACTGGGTGTTTTGAACCATGCCCGAGCGCGTCTGAGCCCCAAAGCCCTGTTCGTTTGACTGATGTGATCGCTCTGTGCCGCGCTCGGACGCGGTTTGTTTAGCAGGCCCTGGCTTGGTTGTAAGAGGTGGGCCAGAGTGCGGTTCATTTGGACTCTGGCGCGGCACACAAGTAGGCTAGTGTGAGCGCTAACCGCGCCAGAGCACGGAACTTCTGATACGTGCAGCCTGATTGCGTGAACAATAGATATGTTAAGCCAATACATAGTGAGAGGGCCGTTTGTTTCAGCATCAAAAAACAACTCAAAATAATAAACCACAAAGTTAACAAAATGATGCACTCCCTGAGCTGGCGAGGCGCTTCTCTGCCACATTCATGTGCTATCAAACGTCCTTTCCTACTTATGAAGTCGTGACAGCTCGCCATTCAGTTTTTGTTGAATAAATAATGTAATATTCCACTGGTTGATAACCATCAGTGGGTCAAAGTACACAGATCAAGTACTTGAGTAAAAGTACAGATACGTAAAATATTACTCCAGTAAAAGTAAAAGTACTGCTTTTTCAATTTTACTCGAGTGAAAGTACAAAAGTACTCAATTTTTATGTACTTAAGTAAAAAGTACTGATAGACAGATTTATTTTGCAATTTTATATAGACTACTTTATTTAATTTTATATTTAGCACATATTTGTATAATCCTACTGCCCAAAATACCTGGGTTTTTCCCAAAATAACCACTATATAGAGTCAAGATATATATTTGTTGATATGGACTACGTTGATGAGAGTGATGTAGTAATGTTCACAGAAGCTTACACTGCCATGTACCTGAGAGAAAACAGATTTCACCATCTAATCTTCACCAGTAAGAAAAAGTGTTTTAGAACTTGTTGTTTTGCAGAACGTCAGTTATATATGACATGAGAATTAGGCCTGAAATTAGGAAGAACATTTTAAGGAAAATCTAATTATATTTTCATAATGATTTTTTTTCTTCTCAAACCTTGTCTGTGGTGTAAAACACCCTGGCCCAATGCCCCAGAGGGCATCACTTCCCACTCTGATAATTACTGTAGTTACTGAACATCACATCCTTTCTTTTTCCCTCAGACGGAATCTATCTAGGTGGCTGAATAAAGATATTTGGACTTTATATCTAAAAATTTCCTCAACTTAGCACCAGCAAGCTTGTTAGCTAGACAGTTAGCATCAGCTAACAATATTTACTTATTTTCAGTATGGTTATGAATAAACATTCATATCTGTCTACTCGGCTAGTTGATCTAAACAATATAAAAATGTATAACGTTACTGTTGATAAACAATATAAAAACATACGTCACATAGGTCTAAATGCATAGCATTTAAAAAAAAACTGCTAACATTACAGCAGCGGGGAATATGAACGTGTGTATCTCCCCCGGGTCCACACCATCCTAACTCGTTCTTGCTCCGAGCGGGTCGCGAACCCGGGATTCCGGTGCGGGAGGCGGGCGCTCTAACAAGGAACGCCAAAGACTACAGCCTCTTGCTTCAGTCGCTAGAGCGCCTCTTTCTGAGGTCAGGGGAGTGAGGTTTACACACCGCCCTTACTGGTATACATCCGTTACACGAGCATCAGTTATTTTATTTAATCGGTGTTATTTTAATGTTTTGTTTTTTGACCTAAAACATAACGTTAGAGACACTGATGTTGATCTGTCTGCATTCAAGCATTTCAGTGGGCTTAAATAGATCACCCTTTACAGCAGATTTAGTTCACAAACAACTGACAGTTTTGACCTAAATATTATTTTCAGTTACAATAATTAATCCTCAAATTCGACATTAGTAACTTACTTTTCACAGCATCAGTAGCGCGCGCTCACGAGATCTCCCGGTTCTTTACTTGTGAGTTCAGTTCACTGAAGAAGACTCGCTCTAAACGGATCATTTGAATCAGTGAGTTTTCGACTCGAGAACAGCTGCAATCAGATCATTGCAATGCGTGAATGAATCGTTTGTGGCGATTTGCGAACCGATTGAACAGGTTCATTGAAAAGAATCAGTTTGTTCATGAATCATACACCGCTTCTGCGTCTCGGAGCACGTGATGTATTACGTGAGTAACGATATGTTTTATGAAATGTAGTGAAGTAAAAAGTACGATCTTATGCTTTGGAATGTAGTGAAGTAAAAGTAAAAGTTACTCAAAATAAAACTACTCCAGTAAAGTACAGATACTTGAAAAATGTACTTAAGTACAGTAACGAAGTAGTTGTACTTCGTTACTGACCACCACTGATAACCATAAATATTTATGTAAAAAAGATTTGTGCTGTTTTTTGTGTTAAATGTAAAGAATGACAGGTATGATGCCACAGACTTTTTTTTTTTATTAGCGGAGTATTCAGGTGTAATTTTCACTTTAACTTCACGCAATATAACATGATTTTATTATTGTAATTTTGACTTTATTCTTAAAATATGACATTAATCTTATTTATTTAGTTATTTATTTGAGAAAGATAAACTGATCAAACTTGCGCTGGCCGCTGGTATTTAAAAAAACAAAAACTTGAATTTAAAAACATAAAATGTTCCAATCATATTTCTGAATTAAATTAATAAAGAAACGAAACGAATTATTCGGAACTATTTTAATGGTTGCAGCAGCAGCTTTGTAATGTGGAGGAGAGAGAGAGAGAAAGACACGGGCTCCGGTCGGACTCAGGCGGAGAATTCTGATAAGATGCAGGGATCTATATTCGTTCCCTCGTTTCAATTAAAAGTTCCCCGGACTAAGTGTGAACAGAATGCACTCTCGTCTTCTTCCAGAGCATGTGAACATTTAATATATGAAATAGGTTATTGTTATGAAAACAGACGTTAAAATTAATGTTCACATAATAAGTGCCGTCATTGATAGAGGTCTGCTTCCCGACCCGAGCCTGCGGGTCCCAAAATGCTGTCGGGTCGGGTTAATATTTAATGGATAGCATCGGGCTTGGGTTTGTAGCTAAACCAAAACTATATTCAGAGGCTACGCTGCTTTCATAGACGCACGCGCACACACATTATTGCACACAGATATCTGAGATCGCGCAGCGCAGCGCACAAACAGCACGGAAACTGTTTCTTAGTAAAATAGCTTCGATAGGCTACTGACTCGCAACATTGTTTCTCTGCAATGAGGGGGTGAAATCGCTGTTTTTGAAGTAACTAAGCCTCATTGCTTGTATAGAGAGACGTGCAGATGCAGGTGCACATGCACACGCAACTTTCATACCTCTCTCTCTCTCGCTAATTCAAATAAATGATTTTTTATATATATATATGAAATAGGTTATTGTTATGACACGTTAAAATTAATGTTCACATAATAAGTGCCGTCATTCAATATGTTTTAGCGCATAATGTTTTATGAATGATATTCTGTTTAGCGTAATAAAAACATATAACATGCGTAATATGTTTATATGCCATAATATTCATTCATTAATTAATCAAACGGTTACGTTTTTTTATAATATGAATGTTCATGCTCATTTTTAAAATAGAACTGTCCTAACCTTATACGCAGTTGATAATCGACGGACTGTTCTGTTAATAAATGCTGTCATTCGGTTATGTTATATTAATATGTTTCAGCAATCATAAGTTAATCATTAATCATTAATTGGCTCAGGTTAAGATAGACTATTCTCTAATTAATTAAACTGTTATCTTACAGATTGAAAGCCTGAATGGTTTCTCTCCCTCTCTGTGTGTGTGTGTGTGTGTGTGTGTGTGTGTGTGTGTGAGCGTGTGCACATGCGCGGGAGGGGTGCGATTTTCGAATAGTAATCGAATAATACACAGCGATTATCGAATATTACTTTTGCTTAAAATGCACATCCCTAGCCCTCATCAGTTCTTCCACCGCAGAATAATAGTCCTCCGCTGCTACAAGTGTATGCATTTATTGCATCTATATTTCATCTTTTGTCAGAACAGCTCGACACTTCTGTGTAGATAGAATTCTATTCTTTGCATCAGTTCGGCTGTCATAGCCTGCCCTGCTCATCCAGTAAGTCTGTTTAATTAAGTAATTAAATATTTCAAACACTAAGACAAAAATTGGCTTGGGTATATAGGCAGCAAGAACTGTGTTGACTGACAACAGATATTAAAAAGCATTTATAATGTAGTCTTGTGTTTTATTAAAATGTATTATAGGCCTTGGAATATATACGGCACGAGATTCATAGGATTATTTCACGACAGATATGCATCCGCTTCAAAACAACAAGCTAAAGTCACCATTCCCTGCCACTGAGTCTGCATGTGTGAGCAGGACATTATTAGTGTTAGGTAATTAGCCTTATGAGCAACATTAAGATGAGTAGTCACCCTAGTGCCTACAGTTCCAGTGACAGTTCCAAAACATGCTTACACTTTAGGCCTGTGGCTGTTATATTAAACTAAGTTTATTTAATGGGTTTTTATTTTATTTTGGCTTCTAAGTATTATAGCCGCGTTTCTTCTAGCACAACTTCCTTCCCTTTACAGCGGCGTGCATTCGTTCCTCTCTGACCAAAAATTAAAGTTCAGAATCAGATCAATCGTCTGTCGATTGTTGTAAAATGCCGTCTTTACAGTTACTAAATTGCTGGACATGTTTGATAATAAAATGTTGAAAGTACAATCCGCACGAGAGACGCTGTTCCCCAGGCTGAAGTGTGTGTGCGTGTGTGTGTGTGTGCGTGCGTGCGTGTGTGTGTGCGTGCCTGCGCGCCGTAGCCTACTCTAAAACGGACAAGCAAAGTACACTTTGAGCTTCAGACGCATCCAAACGATCAAATACACACAAAGCATGTAAAAACGGCCGGCTTGGAGAGTATTCACTTAAACACAGTTTATGTCTTAAAGTGAACGAGAACAGTTGGGAGAAAATTGTGTCAATATTTTGTTTTAGTGACAGACTTGTGCTTCATAAATGTTAATCAAAGAATAAAATGCAAAGAGAAAATCACTCACAGCTCTTAATCTGAATAAAGTTATAGCTTTAAGCATTAATCTATCAAAACATATAGTGAAAACTATGCAGTGTTCATTTACATTTGATCACTTTCAGATGTATTTTGTAGCTATTACTTACCTGAACATTAATGTTAGTAGACATTCATGGAAAAATTTAATCACTGTTTTTTTTTTCATTTCATTTGTTTTATGGTATGACAAATGGTATATTTGTCAGTTTGTTTAACTTGGTTTCTTTGTTCATGTTCTTACTGTATCTTATGTATATAAAACACAAAAAATGCCTGCACACTGGTGCATTTACAAATTGATGTTTTATATTTATTTAATTAAATATTTATTTAACATTTCAGAATAAAAAGCAATGTTATTTCAGAATAAAAAGCAATGTTAATTAAGCTGCTAATCTATTATATGCATATAGATATATATATGTGTGTGTGTGTGTATGTATATATATATATAATATATAAAAAAAGTACAGATAAGAATACTGTTAAAGTACCGGATCGATAAGAGTAATACCGTTAAAACTAGGGCTGTGCGATTAATCGAAATCGAAATAAAATCGCGATTTGAGATTGCGCGATTTCTAAATCGCTTTATAGCTCGATTTTTTCCTGCGCCCCTGCCCCAACCTCCCGCAGTATGCTATCCGAACCAATCAGAATGCAGCAGAACAGAACAGACGGGCATACAGACAGATAGTATGCTAAAGAAACAGGGAAGATGAGTTCAGAACAGGATAAGGACTTGGTGGCCAAAAAAAATGCATGTTGCATGCAGAGCACGCGGAGCGGGGAGCGTGTTGATCATATTTCCTTCAGAGCAGAGAGCGTCTTTCTGAAGATCCAGCTCCGCTCGCTCAATACGCTCAGCGCCGCTCGCTCAGCACAAAATGCCCTTTGGTAATTTGTTAATTCCAGAATCTGTGGAATAGGCTAAGCAATGTTTGTCTAATCTAATGTTTCTAAAAGCAAATTCTAAAATCCTGTGAAGATTGACACGTTTTAATAGACCGCATTTCCCCGCAGTTTTGGTCTATTTTTAATTTAAAAAAGTGTTTATTTTATTTACGCCACGAAATAATTATTTGTCAAGTGCATTTCATCTTGTGTGTGCTTTCATGGGCCTGATAAGTATTTTGTGAAATTCTATATCTGCTTTTCATCTTGTGTGTGTGTTTTGAATATGAAGCGTTGTTTTAATGGAAACGTATACTTTTTCAGTTATTAAATTTTTTACGCAAATGTTCCAAGTGGCTTCAAAACAAGACACGTTTTTAAATTAAGATTTTAAATGTTATACATTTAAATTAGGGATGTTCATTTCGGTTATTTTTCCTAACCGTTAACCGACAAATATTATAGAACTGAATTAAATTAAAAAGAATAAGTGTCTGTGACCCGTTAAAAATACTAACATCTGTTTTTCGAGGATTAATTTCACATGTGCAAAAAGCAGCAGACAACAGAACGAGGATTCACCTGATATCATATTACATAACACACCTGCAGCACTTCTGCAAGCAGAGAACAACTTAATTCACCTAGATGCTGGGTTGAGCCTTTTGGGTCATTTTTTGGGGGTTATTTGTTCAGTGTTTGGGTAGTTTGTGTACATTTTATTTAATGTATAAAATTGTTTCTGTCAGTATATTGTTTAAATTTATTTATGCAGAGCAACATACGCGGTGTGAATCACTAACGAACGTCACTCGCGTCGGTCTTATTGCTTGATAAAGAGTCTGATGCTTTGCATAAAATAAACGATTATATTTATAAAGATACAGAACACAAATACTTTGGATGTTAAAACATGTCCTCAGAGCTGTTGACTGTTTGTTGTTGAGCAGGTTATGAAGGCAATCGCAGTACATTTCGTCCACGAGTGAAGCGCAGGGCGGCGGTCTCATCCGTGATCAGTCCCCGCCGAACATGACTCCAGCTCAGGCGCGAGAGCCAGCGCTGTTACGGTGGACACACAGTCACAGAGCGGTCGATTCACTCGTGAATTACATCGGTTTAATGTTTAATCTTTACTTCTAATGTTTGTTAAACGAGATTAAATAGGCAATGTGTAGGCTTAAAAACAAGCAAATGAGAAATAAAGGAAGTTATCACGTCTGGAGTATTTTACAGAAGTTTAGAGGATTTAAGTTAATCTGTAAATAATATTTCATGCATAAAGTAAAAAAAAGAAAAAAAAGTGAATATTATAATAGAAACGAATAAAGCCATTAGCTGAGTTAAATCATCCATTAATGATGGGTTAAATAAACAATCAAATTTACTGGGTAAAATTAACCCCAAATGTACTCTTTTACCAGCCCAAATTGGGTTGTTTTGAACCCAGTGTTGTTTAGAGTATGCAGAGTTTGTTCATTATTGTGCTGCGCGAAATTAAAGCAGACGGCAGAAAGCTGCATTCTATTTTTTTTCTTATTTTACAAAAAAGCTAAGATAATTTTTTTATTGAATGTACACAAATAAAAGCAGACCTTTTACAATTCCGATTATCTTCATGACCAAGAGGAGTTGCTTCCACTGTTGGAAGAGGAATAAATCCAGTTTAAACTCATTTAAGCATTCTACCAAATGCAGCCTGTTCATTATCATTATAAAAACAACCGGTCAAACATATGGAAAAACACACTGCTCTGTTTAAATATGTAGTCAAATCTGTGCTCTTTAGCGTTATCACCGTACCGCCGTGAAGTTATGCAACACATTTTGTTTTATGTGGATATTGTAAGGGTAAATAAATAAAAGGTAAATAATATTTTGGCATTTAAATACCGCGAATACGGGAACATTTGATTTTGTGTTGAAGGAGAGACCCAACATTGGTTTCAGTTTTGTTTTAGCCTAAAATAATTAGTTTTGGTTTGTCGTTATAGCTTCTTATTTTTAATTCTTGTTATTTTCTAGCCTACTGTTAATTGTAAGGATTTGTTGTTGCCTAGCTATGTTTACAGTGTTTATTATAATGTTTGTAATTCGCATCGGCCTATTTCTGAATGAAATAATAAAATGGGACTTATAGGCGACTTTGTTTTCTCTCTCTCTGGCTCTCTCTAAAAAACGTTTTTGTATACGTGTAGCTTATTTTAACCATGCAGCAAACCTTTTAAAATTATTTTGATAAATTACTAAAAATAAATAAATAAGTGAATTTAAACCGTTTAACTGATTGTATTAATGGGTCAAAATTATTATCGGTTGGTTAAAGGTTAATTAACATCCCTAATTTAAATGAACAATTTCACTCTGAAACATAACTATTTCTTATCGGACTACTGCTTTAATTGAGACATTTATTCAATAATGTCACTATAAACAAGAAAAAAAAAAATATGCCTAATCTTACTGGAGACATTTAATGTGAGAGCGTGATCTGAGCGGGATTCGGTTTACCGGTGAGCGTGAGCGGATCATTAGCGGAGCGTTTGCTTTGGCCGTGAACGACTGAGCGGAGCACACACACAAAGCGGAATATTGAACCGCTCCGCTTCGCTCACATGCTCTGGTTGCATGTTGTTTTGTTGGATTTGATTTCTCACATATACATATAATATATATATATATATATATGTGTGTATTTTGCCATTTGTCTGTTCTAGAGACATGTTACAACTTTTTGGGAAAAGGTCTAATTGGTTTCCTTTGGAAATATGTTTCAAATTCACACAGAATGCATTTATAACTGTAAAGGTCAAGGTTTCTTTATTTGTCACATGATAAATTATACAGGGTATAATCAAAAGTGAAATGTAGATCAAATCAGGTCCGCTCAGTGGACAGTGCAAAGAATACAAATTATATAAAAGTAACACCACACAAGAGCATATATATAGGTAAAAAAAGAAATAAAGAGTAAAATGTGTAATAGAATAAAGAAAAGTGCAAAACAAGATGTGCAAGACAAGTAAGATGTGCAAGACAAGTAAGATGTGCAAAAACAAGTAAGATGTGTAAGATAAAGCATGTCTGTTTGTGTCAAAATCGTGATTAAAATCGAAATCGAAAAAAAAATCAAAAAATCGTGATATATATTTTTTGTCCATATCGCACAGCCCTAGTTAAAACCTTAACGATACCCATCCCTAATTAAAATACAGTATGAGCACAGACAGACCAGGTGTTTTTTTTCCTCTTTAAATTCATTTTTTTCATAATGTTTAGTGAAATTATTTGGTAGTCTGAGGTGGGATGGGGGAGCCGGATTTTTTTACTAGGTTTAAGGGGGTTAAACCCCCACACATGGGGGTTTGAGAACACGCTAGAGCAGTGGTTCTCAAACTTTTTACACCAAGTACCACCTCAGAAAATATTTGGCTTTCCAAGTACCACCATTATGACCAACATTTAAATGCAGTATAAATGGCTGCCCACTGCTCCGGGTGTGTGTTCACGGTGTGTGTGTGTTTGTGTGTGTGTTTGTGTGTGTGTGTGTGTGTGTGTGTGTGCACTTTGGATGGGTTAAATGCAGAACACAAATTCAGAGTATGTCACATCACTTTCACTTTAAGTAGCACTATACACAGTAAAAAAAAAAAAAAGTCAGTTTTAATCCTTATAAGGATATTTATTAGAGATCGACCGATATATCGGTTTACCGATATTTTTCCCGATATTTAAGCATTTTACCATTATCGGTTATCGGTTTTGTAAAAAAAAAATATCGGTTTTGATGTTTTTTTATTTTTTTATATACATACATAATTATACAGAGTATAACCAGCAGTGACCTACATTCGACCCATCCAAGTACACACACACCTGGAGCAGTGTTCACTCAGGAAATGCTCCAGCACGACCACACATGTAACTTTATACAAGATTGACTTGTTTGAAACACGCTGAATTATATTAACATTTACTATAGAACCATTATTTCCAATAAACATCTAAATAAATACATCTCTAAAATTAATTATTTATTTTCTCCACAAGCGATCGCAGTTTGAGTATAGTTCTGTGTAAATAGATAAACCGCGCTGTCAGCAGTTATTTCATAATCTAGAATGACAAAAACATTTGAATAATTCTGATAAAACATGCCAGTTGAGAAATGCAATAAAATACGATGTTTTGTTTGTTATAGCTTATTTCAATATTTCAGAGAATATTATTCAGTGAATTAACATTATCCAGTGAATTATTATTATTCACTCTTCAGCCTATTAAACTGCTTATAAACCTAAAACTGTAGTTTAAAATGAAGTTGATATTTTGTTTGAGTTTTCCTTGTTTTCCTTATAGGTTTTAAATAACCTGTTTCGTTAGAAACAAATGTTTTTTTTTTTAAACATTATCACTTAGATCAGGGGTAATAGATCGTATTCACCTCTCTACGTATTCTGTAGGAGAAATACGGTTCTCATGGCGCTGTGAATACAGACTGAACGGCGGCTCAAAGCCGCTGTATGAGAACATGATACACAAACTACTGCTCTCGCTGGATAAAAGAAGCGAGTGTCACACTAGTACACACAAGTTTGGATGGGCAAGTTTTGTAATCAAGGTAAAGCTGATTACAGTGACATGATCGTGCATTAGGCGCGCGTTATGTCCGTTATAAATGACGCAGCAAACGAACCGTGTATGTGCGCTCTCGAACGTGTCATATTTCTGCTTGAATACAGCTCAGTATATAGTTGAATACAGCGACGTGAATAGTGAATAATAATAAAATACTATTTTATTTATCATTATTAAATTAATGCAACATAAAGATACATCACAACAAGCCTTTTTAATTATTTATTTAATGTGTATTTTATCATTTATTTACTTTTCACTTGTTAGATCTCGGTGAGTTTTCTCCCTGACTTAGATTAATGTCAGACTCAGAAGTCAACAGGCTTTAAACGGGCACTTTTACATTTGGTTTTGAAATTTTCCACATCGTGTTGTCTGTCTCACCTCACTCGTCTTGTCAGTGTCACCTCACTCTTCTTGTCTGTCATCTCTCTTCTGCACTAGAGAAAAAGTGCCTCACTTATACGAAAATTTGGGTGCACCTAACTTTTGTGCTGGCGCACTTAAGGCCCGTACACACCGGGACGAATTTCGCTCGCGATATTCGCCGACGTTTAACGCCTCGTGACTAAACAAAGGGCGCCAATGTGAGTGTGCACACCGATGCGAAAAACGCTACGCGTAAAAGCGTAATTTAAAAAAAAAACGCCTCAGGTTCGTTTTTTTGGTTTGACGCGCCGCGTCAAAAACTATCCGACCAATGAGATTGGCGCTTTTGCTCACGTGTCTGGAACAGCTGAAGTTACAGTAAAACACAACTTGGGGGTGCTCAAACACAAAACAGTCTTGCCAAGCACTAGGGTTGTGACGGTGAGGAAATGTTCCCATTACACACGATGGGGAGTTACATTACAATACCATGTAAGCGCCGTGCGTGTTTTACTTTGACTTTAATATCAGTGGCAATTCTGCGTCCCGGTGTGTACGGGCCTTTAGGCGCACCAGTTCAACCAGTGCAAAAAGTTAGTCTAGAGCCCTGGATAACTGTTGAAGTGATGGCTTTCCATTCTCACATTAATCAGTGCCTCCAGGATTTTGTGATTCTACGATCGCTGAATTTATCGCAAAATCAAGCAAACTTAATTTTTCCTTAATTTTGGGGCTTAGACGCATCCCGTGACATCATCCTATTGCATTCAGTCACAGAACGGCTGTTTCTCAGTTAATGTAATGAACAGCTGCGTTCTCATCATGACTGATTTATAAGAGCTACATGGGACAAACGAACCAAAAGCGGATCGAATCAGCGCTACTCGTTTGGGCAACAGACCGTTAATCTGCTTGGGCTGGAGCCGCGGGCTGCTCTCGATCACACGACACCGTTATACACAGCACTGAGAGATACAGTGAAGAAAGTAGTCTCAATAACATCTCTGTGAGATCTTATGAGAAGCTTTCAGATATCAGAACAAACACCACTGATACTAACTAGGAAAACAGTGTTCAATACACACATCTCCACCATTCACCATGGATTTAACACAACTACAGGAACAACTTGTGGCAGAAATGTGTCTTAAAGTGTTTTTAAATGCTTCACACAACTTTTCCTAGCACTTCAAATCTTTAAGTATTATTATTAGTTATTTTTAATGTGATGACATTATTTGTGCATCCTTCAAAGGTTGCCTCATTTATAAAAACTAAAAGTTTCATCTTGTAGGAAAGCAAACACTTATTTAAAAATACAAAAACATTAAATTACCACTATATGGCTGATGAGACTTAGTCTTATTAGCCATTTCCACTACCTAATATATATTTTTTTGTATTTATCAAATTATATTTAGACATTATGAATGACCGTAATAAGTAATTTTATCAGCAGCTCAACTACCCAGACAGCACAAGTACATCTGTAAGACGTCTGCTAAAGATCTGGGAAACATCTTGTAATCTGATAAACGTCTCAGAAGCAGTTTTACATGCATTCTGATACATCTCTATTTGACATCTGACTGGAAACATATTAGAGATGTATTGCAGATGAGCAAACACTCTTAAAAATACGTCTTGCATATGTAAAAATAGACATCTCCGAGATGTACGTGAGCGATTAGGGTGAGTGCTTTACTGTCCGGTGCTGGTTCTGTAGGACTTAATGGCACTAGTGTCCTCAAATATTATTCTTGAGCTCTACAATGCTTCTCGAATACAGAAAAGTTAGAAGAATGTTGTCCATGGTATATTTTCACTGCAAAACAATAAGAAATGCTGCAAATATCAATGCAAATATTGAGAAAAGCCGCAGCAAAATTAATCATTTTAGGCTGCAAAAATCTGAAAAAAGTCTGGTGAAATCCTGGAGGGACTGATCAATGGACCGAGCATTCGGATCAGAGCAGAAGTCTATCGGTTGCACTTCTTTAGGAATGGTTCCTGGTGTCACTGCCACTCCATCATTGGTTTACGCCAGGGATTATGATGTGTGTTCGTTTGGATTTCTCAGTTGGAGACACTTATTATTGGGCAATATTGTCGATCATCAGCTTAGGAGTGTGCACAAATAGTCAAACATTTGGTCTGTAATTATTATTCGAACAATAAAAACACTATTCGAATGGTACTATGTGTTGATTTGCTGGCTGTAAATGCAGGGAATCCATGTTAAACTACTACACGCACTGGGTGGCACTGTGGAGCGGGTTTGGATTGACTTGAGCCGAGAATAGAGTTTATCTGATGATGAAATTATCTTCAGGCATACAGTGGTTACGGAAAGTATTCAGACCCCCTTACATTTTTCACTCTTTGTTATATTGCAGCCATTTGATAAAATCATTTAAGTTCATTTTTTTCCTCATTAATGTACACACAGCACCCCATATTGACAGAAAAACACAGAATTGTTGACATTTTTGCAGATTTATTAAAAAAGAAAAACTGAAATATCACATGTTCCTAAGTATTCAGACCCTTTGCTGTGACACTCATATATTTAACTCAGGTGCTGTCCATTTCTTCTGATCATCCTTGAGATGGTTCTACACCTTCATTTGAGTCCAGCTGTGTTTGATTATACTGATTGGACTTGATTAGGAAAGCCACACACCTGTCTATATAAGACCTTACAGCTCACAGTGCATGTCAGAGCAAATGAGAATCATGAGGTCAAAGGAACTGCCTGAAGAGCTCAGAGACAGAATTGTGGCAAGGCACAGATCTGGCCAAGGTTACAAAAAAATTTCTGCTGCACTTAAGATTCCTAAGAGCACAGTAGCCTCCATAATCCTTAAATGGAAGACGTTTGGGACGACCAGAACCCTTCCTAGAGCTGGCCGTCCAGCCAAACTGAGCTATCGGGGGAGAAGAGCCTTGGTGAGAAAGGTAAAGAAGATCCCAAAGATCACTGTGGCTGAGCTCCAGAGATGCATTCGGGAGATGGGAGAAAGTTGTAGAAAGTCAACCATCACTGCAGCCCTCCACCAGTCGGGGCTTTATGGCAGAGTGGCCCGACGGAAGCCTCTCCTCAGAGCAAGACACATGAAAGCCTGCATGGAGTTTGCTAAAAAACACCTGAAGGACTCCAAGATGGTGACAAATAAGATTTTCTGGTCTGATGAGACCAAGATAGAACTTTTTGGCCTTAATTCTAAGTGGTATGTGTGGAGAAAACCAGGCACTGCTCATCACCTGTCCAATACAGTCCCAACAGTGAAGCATGGTGGTGGCAGCATCATGCTGTGGGGGTGTTTTTCAGCTGCAGGGACAGGATGACTGGTTGCAATCGAGGGAAAGATGAATGCGGGCAAGTACAGGGATATCCTGGATGAAAACCTTCTCCAGAGTGCTCAGGACCTCAGACTGGGCCGAAGGCTGACAGAACTGGAGAGGATCTGCAAGGAGGAATGGCAGAGGATCCCCAAATCCAGGTGTGAAAAACGTGTTGCATCTTTCCCAAAAAGACTCATGGCTGTATTAAATCAAAAGGGTGCTTCTACTAAATACTAAGCAAAGGGTCTGAATACTTAGGACCATGTGATATTTCAGTTTTTCTTTTTTAATAAATCTGCAAAAATGTCAACAATTCTGTGTTTTTCTGTCAATATGGGGTGCTGTGTGTACATTGAGGAAAATAAATGAACTTAAATGATTTTAGCAAATGGCTGCAATATAACAAAGAGTGAAAAATTTAAGGGGGTCTGAATACTTTCCGTACCCACTGTATATAAGGTTTCCTCGATGGAGAGTGGTTTAACACAAGCGCTAGGGAACTGTTGTTAGCACACACCTTATCTTTGTCAGGCGTTCTTGTTGTTACCAGACTGAGGAATAAACCCGAGCATGTGGATATTATAGTTTCTCTCAGAATTAATAATGCAAACCATAAATATAGGCTGACTCAAGTACATGTAGCCTGTGTTCTGTACTGTACTTGACACAGTCTGCTTGATCTTGAATGCTTTTTTAAATGTATTTTTGTTGTTGTTTACACGTGTTTTCAACCAAAATATAGCCTTGCGATATAACGTAACGTTGTTATAGAACATCAACCTCGGTAATTAAAAATAACGTCTTTCTCATTAAACCATTTAAATAAACGAATATTCGAATGCCCTGAATGTCCCTACATCAGCTCTCTCCCAATGAGCTGATGATCTGAATCAGGAGTGTCAAATGTTGGCTTGTGAAAGTGAACTTACTGAAATCCTATTTAAACTTCTTATTATTATTCTTCTGAGACTAAATTTGCAATTCTATCTCCTCCTAGAGCTTTAACTCTACAGACTCCAAACTCAGCCCAGGTCTTCAGACTGTTCTGACTCGCGTTGCTATCTTTTCTAACTGATCAGACTTATGATTTTCATAAAACTGAAGATTAAAGATGATAAAAATCACATAGACTTACACTAACGGAATGTTCAGATGAGCCAAGACAATTCAAACTCCAACTGTCAAAATTAAAATCTAAACAGACTGAAGCCCATTAGACTCAATCAGACTTCCCTTCTATGTACTATTTCTATGCCGTTCAAACTAATTTAAGCTTCCACTCTATCTAATTCTATTTCTAATCTATCAAAATCATGCTAGCAACATGCTAATAACATGCTAATCATGCTTGAAACATGCTAATCATGCTAGAATCATGCTAGCAACATGCTAGTAACATGCTAATCATGCTAGCAACATGCTAATAATGCTAAAATCATGCTAGCAACATGCTAATAATGCTAGCAACATGCTAAAAACATGTTAGCAACATGCTAATAATGCTAGCAACATAATAGCAAAACATGCTAATCATGCTAGCAAAACATGAAGATTAAAGATGATAAAAATCACATAGACTTACACTAACGGAATGTTCAGATGAGCCAAGACAATTCAAACTCCAACTGTCAAAATTAAATGCCTATGCCGTTCAAACTAATTTAAGCTTCCACTCTATCTAATTCTATTTCTAATCTATCAAAATCATGCTAGCAACATGCTAGTAACATGCTAATCATGCTTGAAACATGCTAGTAACATGCTATAATCATGCTAGCAACATGCTAATCATGCTAAAATCATGCTAATAATGCTAGCAACATGCTATAATCATGCTAGCAACATGCTAATCATGCTAAAATCATGCTAATAATGCTAGCAACATGCTAAAAACATGCTAGCAACATGCTAATAATGCTAGCAACATAATAGCAAAACATGCTAATAATGCTAGCAAAACATGCTAATCATGCTAGCAAACATGTTAATCATGCTAAAATCATGCTATCAAAATGCTAATCATGTTAAAATCATGCTTGCAAACATGCTAATCATGCTAAAAACATGCTAGCAACATGCTAATCATGCTAGCAACATGCTAATCATGCTAGCAAATGCTAATCATGCTAAAATAATGCTAGCAACATGCTAATCATGCTAGCAACATGCTAATCATGCTAAAATAATGCTAGCAACATGCTAGCAACATGCTAATCATGTTAAAATCATGCTAGCAAAACATGCTGATCATGCTAGCAACATGCTAATCATGTTACCAATATGCCAACAACATGCTAATCATGTTAAAATCATGCTAGCAACATGCTAATTATGCTAGCAACATGCTAGCAAATGATAATCATGCTAACAACATGCTAATCATGTTAAAATCATGTTAGCAAAATGCTAGCAACATGCTAATCATGCTAAAATCATGCTAGCAAAATGCTAACAACATGCTAAAATAATGCTAACAACATGCTAGCAACATGCTAATCATGTTAAAATCATGCTAGCAACATGCTAAAATCATGCTAGCAACATGCTAATCATGCTACCAACATGCTAGCAAACATGCGAATTATGCTAAAATCATGCTAGCAACATGCTAATCATGCTACCAACATGCTAGCAAAATGCTAATTATGCTACAATCATGCTAGCAACATGCTAATCATATTAGCAACATGCTAATCAATGCTAGCAACATGCTAATCATGCTAGCAACACGCTAATCATGCTAGCAACATGCTAATCATGCTAGCAAACATGCTAATCTAACTTATTCGCTACTTTTAAAACTTAAACTTTTAAAACTATTAAAACTTAAACTTTTAAAACTTAAACTTATAAAACTTGTAAAACTTAAACTTATAAAACTTTTAAAACTTAAACTTTTAAAACTTTTTTAAACTTTACAAACTTCTTTAAACTTTACAAACTTTTTAAAACTTTCTGGTCCGGCTTTCGCCAGCCAACTTAAAGTTTGTTTCGACAAACTTTTTTATCTAGTTAATTACTATCACTGTTCTGATTAAAGTCAGTCGTATCAGGCAGTTTACTTTTGGACAGACTGGTATAAACCGTTTGAGAATATCCCAGTCGCTGTTGAAGGTTTGTTTTACTTCTGTCTTCCAGAGCAAATCCTGAGCAACATCAAGCAGGAGTACAAGCGCATGCAGAAGAGGAGACACCTGGAGAACAGCTTCCAGCAGACGGACTCCTGCTGCCCCCTCGACTCACAGCCACACTCCTCCATCAGCAGCACAGCCTCACTGCCAGGTACAGCATCACAAGCCCTGCACTCCTCCATCAGCATCACAACACTAGCCCCGCACTCCTCCATCAGCATCACAACACTAGCCCCTGCTTCCTCCATCAGCATCACAACACTAGCCCCACGTTCCTCCATCAGCATCACAACACTAGCCCTGCGCTCCTCCATCAGCATCACAACACTAGCCCTGCACTCCTCCATCGGCATCACAACACTAGCCCTGCACTCCTCCATCAGCATCACAACACCAGCTCTGCACTTCTCCATCAGCACAAACCCTTCTTGCTGCAGTGCACGGGAGATCTGTGTGTAATGAGATGGCTCACCGCTGCTCTCGATGTGTTGCAGGTGCGGGATCGGTGTCTCCCTCCAGACGCGAGCAGCCGCTGTTCACGCTGAAGCAGGTGGGCATGATCTGCGAGCGTCTGCTGAAGGAGCGCGAGGACAAGGTGCGCGAGGAGTACGACGAGATCCTGACCACCAAACTCGCAGGTATCTGTCCCCAAACACAACATCTGCTGTCCCGTGGAGGCCTTTCTGTGTTTGACGGAGTCCTTTTCTTCTTGCCTTTGCAGAACAGTATGATGCTTTCGTGAAGTTCACCCATGACCAGTTGATGAGGCGGTTCGGGGAGCAGCCGGCCAGCTGTGCGCGCTCGTCTTATTATTTTCACCATTGCATAAATTAGATGTGATACCAACAAAGCATAATTTAACTTAAAATTAATAAGTTTGTAAAAAATTGGCAATTTTTGAGACGCCCTTCTTAAATCAGGTTTGTGATTTGGCTAAAGACAAAAAAAGGCGATGCTGAAAGTTCAGTTTTGATCACAGCAATCAATTACATTTTAACAGACAATCACATACTAAACAGTTCTTTAACATTTTTGTAATATTCACAATATTACTGTTTTTGTATTTTCTACTGCACAAATAAAAGCAGCCTTGCTGAGCAGAAGAGTTATTTTAAAACATTAGAAAATAACGCAGATTCCAATTTGAGCAATGTTATAATAAATATGATTGTAATTATTATAATTATTGCATTTTATTATTTTAAAGAACAACAGTAAATTTGCACAACAGCAGATTTAGAAGTGATTCTCATTATGAACGTATGTCGCACATATCACATTGTCACATGCCTTGCAATAATCCATACAAAAATCAAATTTTCAGATGTGTCCTGAGCGGTGGATCTCTGCCTGTCTGATGATCTCCTGACGCTCTGGGTCTCCAGCTGTGCCAATTGCATCTTTCCCCGCTGGGCAGAGTTTGTGTCCGGCTTCTGTCACTGTGTAACCACGGCTCAGTGCTTCCTGCAACTATTACTCCAATCAGCGGCTCTTGTGTCTCGTCCTGAACCCTGGATATTTATTAGGCTTTGACCATGCCTTTTATACAGTCACCTGTTTGATTCATAAAATGCCTTTAAATGCCGATTGCCATGAGACTGCCGTTCATAGCTTCGTGTAAATACAGCCTGGCTTTCATTTTCGTGTACAAATCAAATACAGCGTTTATTTTGATCCGAGTCTGTTTTCATGCTTTTGTATTTATTTTAATTAGTTTTCCTCTGCATTCTGGTTTTACTGCTCCTGTTGGGAAAGTATAGAAATAAAATGTTTACATAACCGGCGTTTTGGTTTGTTTTTGAACTGTTAAGTGCACTTTAAGATCGGATGCTTTGGGTTTCCAGTACGAGGTTGAGTCTGGGTTAACCTGCTCTTGGGACGATTCACTGGGATTTTTAACTGTCGTTACTGGTTAATTACGAGCTATTGCTGACGATTAAACCCAGGACTTTGCTAGACCGTGTCTGCTGGAGTCATGCACTCCTAGTCCTGGGAGATAATATGACATTAAATGCATTAATCTGGAGAGTTCAGTATTAAACCTTTATAGTGTCCAAATGAACCGAGTCTTCGCTTCGACTTCAAACCAGCTTTTAGTCATATTAATTTCTAGTAATGCTTTTATAATTTCAGTAATATACAAAGTGCTTGATCTCTAATATAATACATTAAATATTTCAAAAATAGAATTAAAACACAGAAAATGGTTAATAAACAGCAATATTCAGAAATGCAAACTACTTGAACATTGGCGTTGTGAAATATAGCTTGAATGTGACTTTTACTCAAAAATTAATAAAAAATCACACGAGTCTAGTTCATCAGCTAACGCATTGCAAAGCCAAAAAACTAATTATTTGTAATGCTATTTTAACATTTTTGCTGCTTTTAAAATGCCACATTGAGACTTTATTAATCATCATGATGGAAGAAGTGTAGATATTAATGAAGAAATGCTGTTAACGGAGCAGTGCTGTCCTCATCAACTTGTAATTTTTATTATGAAATACTATAATTATACAATCTACATTTTTAGTTTAACAAGGGAGAAGGATAGCCGTACTCTGAATCGCTCACAAAATATTCTCATTCACAAATACAAATTATACGAATATATAATTTTGGAAGAGACGCTACAGTTTCCACACTTTTTTGGAGTACAGTTACACTCCTCCTCAATGGTGTCCATTTATCCAAATACTTCATAAATTTTTATTCCAGTTAAGTCTAACCGTAAACGTATGCCGCTTCATGCCAGTAATGTTGTATTTTTCAACATGCCCAGGAAATATGTATATTGTTAGCCATTGAGCTTCCACAGACTGTCCACCTGCGTATTGCTGTTAATTTGGGAGTTATGAGTATTATTAAACTCTCACCAGGATCTTGTGTTTGTTGTGTAACACATCTGTGCAGTCTTTCTCCAATTTCTGTTTAGTTTAAGTATATTTTATTGCATTATAAATATGTATATAAATATGCATTAATAAATGTTGTGATCTCTCGTTGTTATACATTTGACTTTTTATTAAACTTTCAGGTATAAGAAGCCTGGTTTTCTGTGGCGTGGAAACTCAATACATGTCCATTAGAGCTGATATTCCTCTCCAGACCATTGTTTATTAAACCCTAAACCACAGCTTCACTGAGAATACAGTGCAGTTATGTCATTATTGTAAAGGTGTATTTATCAGTGCTTTCCAGAGGTTCAATCTCGGTATACACCAGCATATTAAAGACTGCAACTGTGCAGCATAACAATAATAGTCTTCAAACCAGTCGCAAGGGCTTATTTGTTGTGATCGGACAATATTTGGCTGAAAATCGAATTTGAGGGTGCAAAAAAATATTGAGAATATCACCTTTAAAGTTGTTCAAATGAAGTTCATAGCCATGCATATTACTAATCTTTAAGTTTTGATACTAAATATCTTCATGGAACATGATCTTAATGCTGTTTTGCATAACATAAAAATTTATAATTTTGAGCCATACAATGTATTGTTGGCTATTGCTACAAATATACCTGTGCTATGACTGCTGTTGTGCTGCAGGGACAGATAGGCAATGATTGAACAAGGTAAGTAACAGTGGAATTATTTCTACTCGATTGCTCTTGTCTAGTGGGAGCAGAGTCTGCCCGGTGACTTTTATTTATTACCTTTAAACGTACAACAAAATACCGGTTTCTTTTCCCAATAAGTAACGCGAGTTAATTGCCATGTATTCATTCAGTCTGAGGAGGTTTATTCATCTATGTTCTGCGTGAATGCTCTTCAGTCACCAAAAATATACTTTTGGGGGATTTTGTGATTAAAAAAAATTAAGTAAGCCCTGCCCAGGGGACAAAAACTAACGCAAAAGTAACTTCGTAGCTTTCCATAAAAAAGTAACTAAGAGACACAATTAGATACTGTTTTATAGAGTAACGCAATAATGTAACGCATTATTTTGAGAGTAACTTTCCCCAACACTGCTTATTGTCACATGAACTACACCGCAGCATGAGAAGCCAGCCGCGATTGAAATTAAGGTGCGCGTGTATTACAATGACTACGGTAATCACAGGAACAACACAGAGTGAGACGCAGCTTTCTAATAAGACGCTTTTTCTTCTAGGACGCCCAGAACTGAGATATAATGAAACCATTTTACTGATCTTTTTTATATGTACATCTGCTTTAATAGCAGATGTTTATTATTCTTGTCTTTGAGGTTCTTATTACTATATTTTTCTACCTCATATGAAACCATTTTACTGCAAGCATTCATGAGAGATATGGGACATTAATACATTTAGAGGCTATAAAGACACCATTTCTAATAAGTACAAGAAATTAATGGTCAGTTCTTATATGGGACATCCCATACTATATGCACACCTCATATGAAACCATTTTACTGCAGCATTTTTTGAGATATGGGACATTAATACATTTAGAGGTATAAAGACACCATTTCTAATAAGTACAAGAAATGAATGGTCAGTTCTTATATGGGACGTCCCATACTATATGCACTCCTCATATGAAACCATATTACTGCAGCGTTTTCAAGATATGGGACATTAATTCATTTAGAGGACTATAAAGACCCCATTTTTAATAAGTACAAGAAATGAATGGTCAGTTCTTATATGGGACATCCCATACTATATGCACACCTCATATGAAACCATATTACTGCAGCATTTTTGAGATATGGGACATTAATACATTTAGAGGGGTATAAAGACACCATTTCTAATAAGTACAATAAATGAATGGTCAGTTATTATAGAGGACATCCCATACTATATGCACACCTCATATGAAACCATATTACTGCAGCGTTTTCAAGAAGTGAGACATTATTAAATTTAGAGGACTATAAAGACCCCATTTCTAATAAGTACAAGAAATGAATGGTCAATTCTTATATGGGACATCCCATACTACATGCACACCTCATATGAAACCATTTTACTGCAGCGTTTCTGAGATATGGGACAGTATACACTTTAGAGAGCTATAAAGACCCCATTTCTAATAAGTACTAGAAATTAATGGTCAGTTCTTATACAGGACATCCCATACTATATGCACACCTCATATGAAACCATTTTACTGCAGCATTTTTGAGATATGGGACATTAATACATTTAGAGGACTATAAAGACACCATTTCTAGTACAAGAAATGAATGGTCAATTCTTATATGGGACATCCCATACTACATGCACACCTCATATGAAACCATTTTACTGCAGCGTTTGAGATATGGGACAGTATACATTTAGAGCTATAAAGACACCATTTCTAATAAGTACAGAAATTAATGGTCAGTTCTTATACAGGACATCCCATACTATATGCACATCTCATATGAAACCATTTTACTGCAGCATTTTTGAGATATGGGACATTAATACATTTAGAGGACTATAAAGACACCATTTCTAATAAGTACAATAAATTAATGGTCAGTTCTTATAGAGGACATCCCATACTATATGCACACCTCATATGAAACCATATTACTGCAGCGTTTTCAAGAAATGGGACATTATTAAATTTAGGGGTATAAAGACACCATTTCTAATAAGTACAAGAAATGAATGGTCAGTTCTTATATAGGGACATCCCATACTATATGCACACCTCATATGAAACCATATTACTGCAGCGTTTCTGAGATATGGGACATTATACATTTAGAGAGCTATAAAGACCCCATTTCTAATAAGTACAATAGAAATGAATGGTCAGTTCTTATAGAGGACATCCCATACTATATGCACACCTCATATGAAACCATTTTACTGCAGCATTTTTGAGATATGGGACATTAATACATTTAGAGGACTATAAAGACCCCATTTCTAATAAGTACAAGAAATGAATGGTCAGTTCTTATATAGGACATCCCATACTATATGCACACCTCATATGAAACCATTTTACTGCAGCATTTTTGAGATATGGGACATTACTACACTTTAGAGAGCTATAAAGACACCATTTCTAATAAGTACTAGAAATGAATGGTCAGTTCTTATAGAGGACATCCCATACTATATGCACACCTCATATGAAACCATTTTACTGCAGCATTTTTGAGATATGGGACATTAATACATTTTGAGGACTATAAAGACACCATTTCTAATAAGTACTAGAAATGAATGGTCAGTTCTTATATAGGACATCCCATACTATATGCACACCTCATATGAAACCATTTTACTGCAGCATTTTTGAGATATGGGACATTAATACATTTAGAGAGCTATAAAGACACCATTTCTAATAAGTACTAGAAATGAATGGTCAGTTCTTAGAGGGACATCCCATACTATATGCACACCTCATATGAAACCATTTTACTGCAGCATTTTTGAGATATGGGACATTAATACATTTTGAGGACTATAAAGACACCATTTCTAATAAGTAATAGAAATTAATGGTCAGTTCTTATATAGGACATCCCATACTACATGCACACCTCATATGAAACCATTTTACTGCAGCATTTTTGAGATATGGGACATTAATACATTTTAAAGAGCTATAAAGACCTAATTTCTAATAAGTACAAGAAATGAATGGTCAGTTCTTATACAGGACATCCCATACTATATGCACTCCTCATATGAAACCATTTTACTGCAGCGTTTTCAAGATATGTGACATTATTTGATTTAGAAGGGTATAAACACCCAGTTTCTAATAAGTACACGAAATGAATGGTCAGTTCTTATATGGGACATCCCATACTATATGCACTCCTCATATGAAACCATTTTACTGCAGCATTTTTGAGATTTCATATGAGGTGTGCATATAGTATGGGATGTCCTGTATAAGAACTGACCATTCATTTCTTGTACTTATTAGAAATGGGGTCTTTATAGCTCTCTAAAGTGTAGTAATGTCCCATATCTCAGAAACGCTGCAGTAAAATGGTTTCATATGAGGTGTGCATGTAGTATGGGATGTCCCATATAAGAACTGACCATTCATTTCTTGTACTTATTAGAAATGGGGTCTTATAGTCCTCTAAATTTAATAATGTCTCATTTCTTGAAAACGCTGCAGTAAAATGGTTTCATATGAGGTGTGCATGTAGTATGGGATGTCCTATATAAGAACTGACCATTAATTTCTAGTACTTATTAGAAATGGTGTCTTTATACCCCTCTAAATGTATTAATGTCCCATATCTCAAAAATGCTGCAGTAAAATGGTTTCATATGAGGTGTGAATATAGTATGGGATGTCCTCTATAAGAACTGACCATTCATTTCTAGTACTTATTAGAAATGGTGTCTTTATACCCCTCTAAATGTATTAATGTCCCATATCTCAAAAACGCTGCAGTAATATGGTTTCATATGAGGTGTGCTTATAGTATGGGGTGTCCCATATAAGAACTGACCATTCATTTCGTGTACTTATTAGAAATTAGGTCTTTATAGCTCTCTAAAATGTATTAATGTCCCATATCTCAAAAACGCTGCAGTAATATGCACTCAAAAAAATGATTCTTGCCAGTAATTGAAATTAAGCAAACAATTTAAATAAAGTGTATTTAAAAAAGTATAAAATAACTATTATTATTCTGAATTACGCTTTCTCAACATGAATGTAATAGATCCGAAACCAACCTGATCAAATTACATAAACTATACCTAATTTTTGGCAGTAAATCGTGAATGCAGATGTTGCGCATGCATTAGATTTGAAAAAAAACACACTGAAGGCGGCAAGGCGCGACGTTGACTCAACGGTAGCAAGGAAGATTAATGAAGAACAGATGAGGAGATTATACAAGGTAAGTTATTTTCTTCATTTGTAATTGATGTAGACTTAAACATAAACAGTTTTTATGATTTGATCGATCGTGATTTACTGCCCTAACTGCACTTTTTGGCGAATGAACTAACGTTAATGTTAGATATTCTCGGCCTTCCTGCTAACCTTATCTTGACCATTTTAAAATGTAACGTTACTATCGTTTGAGTAATTTATGTGCATCATTTTTGCATATAAGCAGATTTTTTTTTTTTTTTTTATCATCTCGATTTAACGTTACATTAACTTTGCAAATGTGTTAGACCATGTAACGCTAACGTTAAATGTTAGGATTTCGCGTAAAAACAAATCTGTTATCAAATATGTGCAACTTAGGTAATTATAAGATGTATGTGGTCAACTATGTTCATCTTTTTAGGCAGATTACGCGTGTATGACTTTTTTATATTTATAATAGATTAGCCATCGTATAACGACGTAACGTTACATTCAGATTTTCTATAAATATGCTTTACAACTATGCTGAAGTGTTGTACAAACACGCTCGACAGTATATTAAAGTTGCATGTAAATGTTTGTAGGATGTCCTGTTAAAACAAATCGTGTCCATGGAAGTGCTGTTTCTCCAAAAGGAGAAACAGCAGAAAGCATGGAGAAGGAAAGAATAGCTCTCTTAACTGAAGTGAAAAAGAAAAATAATGAGGCAGTCATTAAGGAAAAAATTCACTTCACCTTTCTCCTATAGGCGGCAAGAGTTGGTTGAGGACTTGCCAATGGTTTCTGATTTACAAAGCAGGTGGCCTGCTCTGTTCACAGTAAATGAAGTAAGTGTTATTGATATTTACACAATAAATATTTTGTACATTTCAATGAATTCCTCTACAATACGCCTGTATGTAATTGTCTTCATTTCCCTTTTTTCTCTCAGATAAACGCAAAATTCATGCGTATAACGACTGTGCCACTTCTGTAAAAGTTCTTGGCACAGCTGGACAAATACACTGCTACTCTACAGAAGGTTTTCAGCAGCAAAGGAGGTGCTTCTGGACAGAAGATATCACGCATTATGGCAGCTGCAGACAAGGTGTGGTAAATTGCATTTAATTTATTTAGACGCTATAACAAATATCAAACTATAATGAGTTTTTATTATAGTGCCATTTCTGATATTGTTTAATTTTGTCAAATGTTCAGTGTGGCGACATACACATTAAACAAGATTGTGTCATACAGAGTCTGTGTGTGTACCTCAATGAGGACATGACAACAATAATCAAAGAATTCCAGGTTTGCATATTGTATTTGTATATATTTTTAAGAACCTAATATACAATTGCATCATGTATGTTGCCACTATTTCAGTAAAACTGAAAATTTGTTATTTATTTGTTTATTTATTATTAAATTATTTAATATTTATTTACTTATTTTGGCTTTAGGACTGCAACCCTGAAGAAGCTGAAATAGAAATGTCTGAGACCACTCTGGGGCTTTTTGTGATTCGCAAAGATGGTGCTGGTGCGGAGGATGAGCCGGTTGATGTTGGAGTTGTGCTACATCACTTAAAGAGTATTTCCTTTGGATTAGTAATGCTCTTCGGACTGATCTACGCTCTCAACTTAAGCTACTCTCAAAGTCTCAATTTCACATTTGAATTCTTCCAGAAAGTACTGATGAATTTAGATGGCAGCAAGCTTTCCCTAAAGGTTCAAGCGCTTAAAATTGAAATGTTTCAGTGAATAGGACATTCGCTGTTTGCCTACATGTTTCCAACAACTGGAGGGACATTGAAAACTTTTAGACAAGAATGCCCTGAAAGATATATTATTACAAACTGATGACACTAACTCCAGCATGCAAGAGACAGCACTTTCCTGCTTCCTGTAACTCTGAAACTTTTGATACAGGAGAGGTTACCCATATTGCTATTGAGTCCAGGAAGTCAACTTATAAAAAATAATTAATTTTCCAGTAGCATCGAGACTGTCTTGGGTTACGTCTCCAGTTCTTTGCCTTGTCATAGTACTTTTTCTTTTTTCATGTTCTGCTGAAATTCAGCTTCAGAGAGCTGACACAGAGTTCAACAAAAGTGTAATGCTACTTATTCCACAAACCCAAACTAAGGTCTGACATTGCTGAAGGCATGGCTGAGGAGATCTTTAGGTATGCAGCATACCCCCTCTGCAATGAGTATTACACGTTTTGCTGGCGTAGATGCTGAAATATGAAAAACTGTTGTGCGCATAAAAGTGTTGAAAAATTTATATATGTGATGTAAAATAATTGCTTTTATTTTTCACTTATATTTTATATTATTGTATTTTTCTCTAAGGGTCCTGGTTGTTTAATTGTTTTAACAAATATTTAGGAAGATAAGGGACCATTTACATGTTTTGTGTTATAGATCAGGAGAAAGCACATTGTTTACCGTGCTATACAATGATATTACAGTGTTACCTTGAAAATGTGAAATTCATATTTGATGTTGAAGTATGGTTCCTTGTTGATCCCTGTTACTTGTAGGCACACAAAACTAAAAAGTAAAAAATGAGTCATAACTACTGGAAGGTTAAGTTTAGAAGGATTCATGAAACTGCAGAAAACAGTTGCCTTTATTTGTTAAGTACTACATTACAGTATGTCTTGCGTTAATGCTGTTTTTTTGTTTGTTTTGGTAAGATTGGATGTTACTTTTGACTCATGGAGCAATTACAACACAATAAATGTTTGAAAATGTAACATATTTTGACTATTTATTTGATAGAATTAAGAAAATGTAAGGTAATTATATAAAGCAAGTAACAATAAGTTATTGGAAATGAGTAAAGTTTATGTATTATAGACGCATAAATCACAGTTCATCAGTTATCATAACATTTATTTAATTAATTCACGTTAACTAAACATGAAGGGGTGAAGCTTACTTAAATGTTAACTTTTGCATTGGATTTATGTGATTAAATTGGATGGAAAATTGACATCTAATTGAATTACATAAGTTTTAACTTTTGGGGTTAAATATTTTTTTGAGTGTGGTTTCATATGAGGTGTGCTTATAGTATGGGGTGTCCCATATAAGAACTGCCCATTCATTTCTTGTACTTATTAGAAATGGTGTCTTTATACCCCTCTAAATTGATTAATGTCCCATATCTCTTTTTCTATGAATCCTGCAGATTTTAAATGTAGAAAAATATAGTAATACAGAACCGTCAAAGACACCAATAAATAACACAAATATTAAAGCAGATATACAAAAAAAAAATCGCGATAAATGTCATTATATTTCAGTTCTGGGCGTCCAGAAGAAAAGCGCTCTAAAAGCGCGTCCCCTTTGTGTTGTTCCTGTGATTACCGTAGTCATTGTAATACACGCGCACATTAATTTCAATCGCGGCTGGCTTGACCGTGTTTTTCTGAACTGCGGCTGGCTTGACCGCGGTAAATAACCGATCGCTGAATAAAGGTTCCTCTGTCATAGTTAATCTAGTGCGTGTAGTCGCCTCCGTGTCTCTGATAAGCACGGTATTTTAAGCTGGTGCACCTCCGCTAGTGTAACTTTTTGTTTTGCGCAAGCTGCAACAGTTCTGTTCCGTGCAACAGAAACACTCGGTTTAGCTGAGCTTTTAACCGTGACGTTTTAAAGCGCGGTTAATAGTAAAACCGGTTAATCGCTGCATCCCTAACAGAGTATATGTATGTGTTTTTTGCACATTGTCTTCTGTACGGTCTGTAAGTATGTACTGTCTATATGTAAATTGTTTTTTTGTACTGTCTGGAGCACGCTCTCAAGAATTTCACTCACCAAGGCACTTGTGCTGTGGTGATGTGACAATAAAAGTGATTTGATTTGATTTAACTGTTACTTATTTGAAAACGTATTTCAGATATTTCCTTCTAAATTAAAAGTAATGCGTTACTTTACTAGTTACTTAAAATAAGTAATCTGATACTCCCGTTACTTGTAATGTGTTACCCTCAACACTGCTCACAATACTGGAGATAATATCTGTTGCTACTTCCATTTGTTTTGTAATTAAATTGTGTCTGGAAGGCTCTCACACTCTTGTGTTAACTTCAGAAGCTCCTAGAGCAGCTGCGGTCGGAGCCGGACGCGTTCGGCGTGAAGAGTGAGCTTCTGCGTCATCTGCAGGGAGGAAGGACGCTGGTGGAGTTTAGGTGGGTTCCTTCATAGATCTCAGTCCTGTGAGCGGCACAGAGACCTGGAGCGCCAGACAGCCACTCACCCGCAGCACAGGCCTGTCAACTCTACATCTGTTTTCAGCCAATGATATTTAGATCACCTCTCAAAAGAAAAAACTCTAGTATGTGAACGGCAAGTTTTGGGCACTTAAACATGACTTAAAGGGGTCATCGGATGCAAAAATTCACTTTTACATCAATGAAAAGCACTAAACTAGTCTTACGTTTCAATATTTTAAAATTGAGATTTGTGCATCATCTGAAAGCTGAATGAATAATATTTCCATTGATGTATGGTTTGTTATGATAGGACAATATTTGGAAATCTGGAAACTGAGGGTGCAGAAAATCTAAATATTGAGAAAATCATCTTTAAATTTGTTCAAATGAATATATTAGCAATGCATATTACTAATCAAAATTACGTTTTGATATATTTACGGTACTAAATATCTTCATGGAACATGATCTTTTGAAAAATTTATCATTTTGACCCATACAATGTATTGTTGGCTATTAGTACAAATATACCCCAGCGACTTAAGACAGCGTTTGTGCTCCAGGGTCACTAATTAGTGTTGACAGTGTGTGTACACATCCACCCTATAATGATAAAAACCCACCAAGTGCTTTTTAAGTCCTTATAAATAAGATCCCGTTTCTCAAATCAAGCCGTTCTCTTATTCTTGGCAGAGTGAAGTCACACAGACCCAGGCCCCTCCCACGATTGTTGATTGACAGTAGCGTTTTACCTTAGCAACTGAGTGATCTGAACAGTCCTCCATTGTTTCACCGCCGGAGCAGATGTAGACAAGAATAGTATCTAAGTGATTGAGGTGTTTAGTTGTTGGATGTAATAATGAATATAGCAGTCATCATTTACACCTGATATCTGAGCCGCTGAAGACACGGTGTATTAAAGTTAGTTTTTGAAGGGAATGCCCCGTTCTGACTAAATGCATTTGTTCACACGAATCATTCGTGATCCAGCCTCACCTCCAGGTGAGTATAAGTTTATTTTATGAATCTTTGTAAATTACCTTTCCTAATAATGTGCTAGTTACCCAGTTAAACAGTACTGCTCGTCATTCCACAGAAGAGAGGGGCGGAGTCAGCAGAGCTCATTAGCATTTAAAGGAACATGCACCGAAACGGGTCACAGTGAACAGAGCTGATTTTAACAGGGTGTTATTTACACAACCATTGAGAAATTTTAACCAAAGTATATTATGGACTTTTCATAAAGACCCTAAAGAATCATATCAACTTGTGGAAAATGGGCATCCGATAACCCCTTTAATGTACTAAGACTTTAAATGATGAATATCGGTACATGCATACAATTGCAATAAAAATTGTTAACCCCCAAAAGACTGTAAGCTTTTCTGAATATCCATAATGTTTAAAATAGCATCTATAACAGTTTAGTGGCACATTAAATGTATATAATGAGATATTTTGGAGTAGCTGCTATGCCATTATTATTCAGCGCTGCTGTTTTTAAGTCACGTATTTCCATGGTTAGCTTAAGGCATGTTTTGATGTGGCTCTATGGGGTTATACACTTGACTCTCTGTGCTTTAGTTCTCCAAACATCGCTAAGAAGTTTCACGCCGGACACCTGCGCTTCACTATAACATTCACTATAAGGGCTTTGCTCTGTTAAAACCGTTCTGCAAATGCAGTGCGTTCCTGTTAAACTAGTTCCCTCTGTAGAGGGAGGACTGTTGTTAGGATATTCGGTGTTTGCATTGAACAGATGATTTTAATAGTCCACAAAACACATGTTCTCAGCTCGGTTTCTTTTGTAGGAAACTTCATTGCCAACCTAAAGCAGGCTTTGGGGAAAGAGGTCATTCGAGTCAATTATTTGGGCGACTGGGGAATGCAATTTGGTAAGTTACCTGTTACCATTATTAACCTAGAGAAGTTAATAAGTGACCCTGGAGCACATAACCAGTCATAAGTCATTGGGGTATATTTGTAGCAATAACCAACAATACATTGTATGGGTTAAAATTATCAAAATAAAAATCATTAGATATTAAGATCATGTTCCATGAAGATATTTTGTATATCTTTAATATATCCAAACTTAATTTTTGATTATTAATATGCATTGCTAAGGCTTAATTTGAACAACTTTAAAGATGATTTTCTCAATATTTAGATTTTTTTGCACCCTCAGATTCCAGATTTACAAATATTGTCATATCATAACAAAACATACATCAATGGAAATATTATTTATTCAGCTTTCAGATGATGCATAAATCTCAATTTAACAAAATTGACACTTAAGACCGGTTTTGTGCTCCGGGGTCACATATAGAGACAGTGCATTTAGGCCATGCTCACATTGGGGAGGAAAACAACCCAACGCTCTCCATTGACTTTGTATTGCAGGGATTTTAAATGTTGTGTCCTTAAGCACTTGCTTTTTGGGTTGACCACTTATAAAAACGTAGTTTTGGGTTGTTTAGCTTGTTTGCTGTAGACAAGACTTTTTTGTTATAAGTCAGAAATGACGAGGAGGCAGCTGCACACAATACAAAGTCAATGGAGCGCGTTGGGTTGTTTCCCGCCCGGTGTTTAGTCTAGAGCTACAGTCTAGAGCTACAGTAAGACCGCGTCGGTGTTTAGTCTAGAGCTACGGTAAGACCGCGTCGGTGTTTAGTCTTGAGCTACAGTCTAGAGCTACAGTAAGATCGCGTTGATGTTTAGTCTAGAGCTACAGTAAGATTGTGTGGATATTTAGTCTAGAACTACAGTAAGATCGTGTCGATGTTTAGTCTAGAGCTACAGTAAGATCGTGTGGATATTTAGTCTAGAACTATAGTAAGATCGTGTCGATGTTTAGTCTAGAGCTACAGTAAGATCGTGTGGATATTTAGTCTAGAGCTACAGTAAGATCGCGTCAATGTTTAGTCTAGAAATACAGTAAGATTGCGTCGATGTTTAGTCTAGAAATACAGTAAGATCGTGTTGATATTTAGTCTAGAGCTACAGTAAGATCGTGTTGATGTTTAGTCTAGAGCTACAGTAAGATTGTGTGGATATTTAGTCTAGAGCTACAGTAAGATCGTGTCTGTGTTTAGTCTAGAGGTACAGTAAGACCGCATCGGTGTTTAGTCTAGAGCTACGGTAAGACTAGAGTTGGGTATCGTTTGAATTTTATCGATTTCGATTCTGATTCTGCTTATCGATTCTTTTCGATTCCCAGTTTCGATTCCAATGTGATTAGATAATGATATCAAACATTTATCCCATGTCTCTTTTTAGCAAACCATTGCACGATACATATTTTAGTATGCATTTGAGAGATGTTCTGAAATGTAATGCATTCATACATGCATGCACAGTTTGCAGCTTTAATCGCCTTTTTTGGTAATTTCATGACTTAACTGACGACAGACTCGTATACTGTTTCTTGTGGGCTTATTTATGATGACGCGATCAGAGCGTGCGCCGTGAGCACAGTGACGGCAGACAGGACAGGAAAGATTGTTTTACTGACATATAGTCTAACAGCATCTCGTTGTTCTACCGAAGCTCATTTGGCTGGTGTATCTTTTCCGCGCTCATTTGACTCGCGCCTGGCGCTGAGGCAAAGCTGCAGTGCGCGTCTGAAAAGTCTCGTTGGATGTGGATGCAAAAAAATACACCGGTTCCGCGTCTTAATAAAGGCATTTCTTGTCAAGAAAAAGGGGACAAAAACTGCAGTTTTGAGCAGGGTGGCCAAGCTTAGATCAGTGGTGGCACTGCTGCACGGATGAACTAAGTGATCACAACATTGTGATCGCACAACTCAAAGGTTGAGGAATGAAACAGACAAATCATTTTAATTTAGGAATAGAATCACGTTAGTGTTTGAGTCATGTTCGCGATCTTTAACGATCTAGTCAATTAATGTCACGTTGGTGGTGACACCTCTCTTGCAACATGTTTAGCTATCACAGATATTATACTTAGCTTTTTTGGCTTCTGATCGCAAAAGCTGCCAAACTTTGGAGGCTTAGATTAGCGAGCAAGGTTCTGGCAGATCGCTAAATCACACCGGTTCACACAGATGAAGAAAAAAAAAGCGTAAAGGAATCGATAGGCGGAATCGAAATTTTTATTTGACAACAAGTATCCGATTCCTGACCTTAAGTTTCCGATTCTGGAATCGGAATCGATTTTCGATTCCCAACCCTACGCGTCTGTGTTTAGTCTAGAGCTACAGTAAGATCGCGTTGGTGTTTATTCTAGAGCTACGGTAAGACCGCGTCGGTGTTTAGTCTAGAACTACGGTAAGAACGTGTCTGTGTTTAGTCTAGAGTAGAGGCTGACATTTTTTCGGGAATCCCACGGGTCACGGGAATCCCGCGGGATGGGAAACAAAATCGCTACGAATCACGTGATTGGGACGGGAGAGGAACAAATGTAATCGGGAGTGGGCGGGACCGGGAATAGTAATGATACCCAACTTTACACACAAATATACCTTTTATATAAATAAACTATAAACTGTATATTTTAATTCTGAACTCAATTCTAGTTGCCCGGTCTCTTTATGCTCTCCTCCTGTTTGCTTTGGTGTGGCTGGTTAAGTGAATGACGCAGTCCGTGATGGACAGATTGTTAACGGCTGGTCTATGAGGTAATACACTCGGGCAGGACATCCAAACGCTCACCTATCATTTATCAACCTCAAATATGGCTTTTCATCTGAAAGATGTATGTAGTAGCAACTTTACATGGCTGCTCAATATGATGTTAACCTAGAGAAATGTGCGCTATTGAAGTGTTTGTGTGGAGAGTGGAAGCGCGTTTGCTGCAGGACAGGCTCCAGTGGGCTCACTTGCTCTTAAAATCTCCGTAATTTTTGGTCATACAGATAAAAGTAGCCTAATACATCTTTCGAATCTGTAAAGACTCTACATTTATTTGTGTGCACTCAGAATAACAACGAAACGTTGCGCTTTTGGTCTCATGTGAACTTGAGCGAGAAACTTCGAAACTCCGGCTTTGAAAAATATATCTATGTGTAACACCCCCTCCCAGGTCCACACCACCACAACTCGTTCTTGCTCCAAGCGGGTCTCGAACCCGGGATTCCGGCGCGGGAGGCGGGCGCTCTAACAAGGAACGCCAAAGGTTACAGCCGCTAGAGCGCCTCTTTTTGAGTTGAGGGGAATGAGGTTTACACACAGCCCTTACTGGCATACATCCGTTACATATAGAGAGTGAAATGTATAAAAAAAAAAACACCAATAGAAGACGTGTGTGTTAGCATGGATGATTTACATGAAATTTAATCTGTGCAACACTGTGCATAAGATGGCTTTCAGTTCAATATAACTACATTTTGGTTTTTTATTCAACTAATAAGGTGGGCACGCTGTGATCTGTACTATATTTTTACTATAACTGACAGATTTTGGCAAAAAAAAAACAACAACACGGGAGTGGGAGGGAATGGGAGTCATTCTTCCGGGAGTGGAACGGGACGGGATTTTCCCCCAGTTTTTTCGTGGGATTGGGACGGGAAGAGATTCATTTTTGTGGGAGTGGGACGGGAGAGGTTTGAGAATTCACTCCCGTGTCACCCTCTAGTCTAGAGCTACAGTAAGACCGCATCGGTGTTTAGTCTAGAGCTACGGTAAGACCGCGTCGGTGTTTAGTCTAGAGCTACAGTAAGACCACATCGGTGTTTAGTCTAGAGCTACAGTAAGACCACATCGGTGTTTAGTCTAGAGCTACGGTAAGACCACATCGGTGTTTAGTCTAGAGCTACGGTAAGACCGCGTCGGTGTTTAGTCTAGAGCTACATGTTCACACACTTACTCCTGATTTCTGTCACCATGGCAACACCAGAGCTGTCACTCAATGCATGAGAAACAAAGTAACTACAGTGTATAAGATACAGTGCATAATGTGTATTGATAACTACGTATGTCTTTTTAGTACACTGTGTACGGAGTATAGAGATGCAATGATTAAAGATTTTGTTGGTACGATTATAGTCTGAGGAATAATCACGATTTCACGGTTATTAAGATTATTATGCATTTATTAATTTCGCAAACATAAAATCACAAACTTTCTTTAGATATTAAAGTGTTATTTATTGCTGCCTTTTGAAACAGAAATTTACATTTACATTTATGCATTTGGCAGACGGTTTTATCCAAAGCGACTTACAGTGCATTCAGGCTATACATTTTTTGGTCAGTATGTGTGACACAGAAATGACACAGTAAGCAATAATGCAGCACAAAATAATGATACTAAAAATAAAAAAATCCATCTCTTCTATTGGAATTAAAAAGGTAACCTCTGCTCTATAAACATGCATGTCAGTATTTCCCTTTTGAAAATAACAAATGGAAATAGATCACAAATGTTTATGGTGTTTTCATTTTGTATATTCTTTCTACATTTCTTTTAGACCTGAGGTACAGAACTTGGAAAGATGGTGAAAGTTTTTAAACTTACGAATAATACTATAACAGGGATGATAAATCACAATGTTAATTAAGTATTGTTAATATAAGACTAATATTAACTTTATTTATCCCACAGAGGACAGTTAATAATGAGGGGAATAAACTAAACTATTATTGTAATCAACTGTCATCCATACTTATTCATTTTAATAATCTTTATTTATCTGATTTTATATATGATCTGAGAAAATCATGTCTATTATTTTAGTTTGTGAGATCGAAATCGATTCAGGAGGACAGAAACTTGTTGTCAACGCTGTCCAGCGACTTTCATTAATAAAATAGCTTAGATACTGGATCGCTACATTATATTAATCAGCAAAGAGGGGGGTACAATTACTGTTTAAATGACTCAACTCAAATCTTTATTGTTTGTAGTGACGCGCAGATGCAGGCAGACTAATTCACACACGCAACTGTCACATCGCTCTCTGTCAATCTCTCTCTTTCTGTGTGTCTGTCTCTCTCTCTCTCTCACCGCACTATTTCATCTCGGTCTGAAGCAGGCAGAATGCTAGAGATAACGAACTTCGCGTCAGGTGGTCCTTTCCTTCACGTCGTGCATTAAAATCCTTTATTTCACAACAAGAACAGGTTGGCTAGCCGTGCATTATCCCTTATATGTATACTCTTTAACCGCAATTTTTACTGCAATATTTAAATGACGCCCTGGTTATTCTTGGTGTACCCAAATGGTCCCAACACTGTCAACTTCAGTCATTTTCTGGTGGAAATAAAGGATCGCTGAATAAAGGTTCCTCTGTCATAGTTAATCTAGTGCGTGTAGTCGCCTCCGTGTCTCTGATAAGCACGGTATTTTAAGCTGGTGCACCTCCGCTAGTGTAACTTTTGTTTATGCAGCTGCAACAGTTCTGTTCCGTGCAACAGAAACACTCGGTTTAGCTGAGCTTTTAACCGTGACGTTTTAAAGCGCGTTAATAGTAAAACCGGTTAATCGCTGCATCCCTAACAGAGTATATGTATGTGTTTTTTGCACATTGTCTTCTGTACGGTCTGTAAGTATGTACTGTCTATATGTAAATTGTTTTTTTGTACTGTCTGGAGCACGCTCTCAAGAATTTCACTCACCAAGGCACTTGTGCTGTGGTGATGTGACAATAAAAGTGATTTGATTTGATTTAACTGTTACTTATTTGAAAACGTATTTCAGATATTTCCTTCTAAATTAAAAGTAATGCGTTACTTTACTAGTCACTTAAAATAAGTAATCTGATACTCCCGTTACTTGTATTGTGTTACCCTCAACACTGCTCACAATGCTGGAGATAATATCTGTTGCTACTTCCATTTTGTTTGTAATTGAAGTGTGTCTGTAAGTCTCTCACACTCTTGTTTACTTCAGAAGCTCCTAGAGCAGCTGCGGTCAGAGCCGGACGGGTTCGGCGTGAAGAATTAGCTTCTGCGTCATCTGCAGGGTGGAAGGACGCTGGTGGAGTTTAGGTGGGTTTCTTCATAGATCTCAGTCCCGTGAGCGGCACAGAGACCTGGAGCTCCAGACAGCCACTCAACCGCAGCACAGGCCTGACAACTCTACATCTGTTTTAAGCCAACGATATTTAGATCACCTCTCAAAAGAAAATACTCTAATATGTGAACGGCAAGTTTTGGGCACTTGTGACTTTCTAAAACGTTTAACATGACTTAAAGGGATCATCGGATGCAAAATTCACTTTTACATCAATGAAAAGCGCTAAACAAGTCTTAAGTGTCAATTTTTTGAAATTGAGATTTGTGCATCATCTGAAAGCTGAATACATATATTTCCATTGATGTATGGTTTGTTATGATAGGACAATATTTGGAAATCTGGAAACTGAGGGTGCAGAAAAATCTAAATATTGAGAAAATCATCTTTAAATTTGTTCAAATGAATATATTAGCAATGCATATTACTAATCAAAAATTACGTTTTGATATATTTACGGTACTAAATATCTTCATGGAACATGATCTTTTGAAAAATTTATAATTTTGACCCATACAATGTATTGTTGGCTATTAGTACAAATATACCCCAGCGACTTAAGACTGCGTTTGTGCTCCAGGGTCACTAATTAGTGTTGACAGTGTGTGTACACATCCACCCTATAATGATAAAAACCCACCAAGTGCTTTTTAAGTCCTTATAAATAAGATCCCATTTCTCAAATCAAGCCGTTCTCTTTTTCTTGGCAGAGTGAAGTCACACAGACCCAGGCCCCTCCCACGATTGTTGATTGACAGTAGCGTTTTACCTTAGCAACTGAGTGATCTGAACAGTCCTCCATTGTTTCACCGCCGGAGCAGATGTAGACAAGAATAGTATCTAAGTGATTGAGGTGTTTAGTTGTTGGATGTAATAATGAATATAGCAGTCATCATTTACACCTGATATCTGAGCCGCTGAAGACACGGTGTATTAAAGTTAGTTTTTGAAGGGAATGCCCCCCCCCCCCTCGTTCTGACTAAATGCATTTGTTCACACGAATCATTCGTGATCCAGCCTCACCTCCAGGTGAGTATAAGTTTATTTTATGAATCTTTGTAAATTACCTTTCCTAATAATGTTCTAGTTACCCAGTTAAACAGTACTGCTCGTCATTCCACAGAAGAGAGGGGCGGAGTCAGCAGAGCTCATTAGCATTTTAAAGCAACATGCACCGAAACGGGTCGCAGTGAACAGAGCTGATTTTGACAGGGTGTTATTTACACAACCATTGAGAAATTTTAACCAAAGTATATTATGGACTTTTCATAAAGACCCTAAAAAATTATATCAATTTGTGGAAAATGGGCATCCGATCACCCCTTTAATGTACTAAGATGAATATCGGTACATGCATACAATTGCAATAAAAATTGTTAACCCCCAAGAGACCATAATCTTTTCTGAATATCCAGAATGTTTAAAATAGCATCTATAACAGTTTAATGGCACATTAAACGTGATGCCAGTATATAATGAGATATTTTGGAGCAGCCGCTATGCCATTATTATTCAGCGCTGCTGTTTTTAAGTCACGTATTTCCATGGTTAGCTTAAGGCATGTTTTGATGTGGCTCTATGGGGTTATACACTTGACTCTCTGTGCTTTAGTTCTCCAAACATCGCTAAGAAGTTTCACGCCGGACACCTGCGCTCCACTATAATCGGTAAGGGCTTTACTCTGTTAAAACAGTTCTGCAAATGCAATGCGTGACTGTTAAACTAGTTGTACTGTTGTAAGGATATTCTGTGTTTGCATTGAACAGATGATTTTAATAGTCCACAAAACACATGTTCTCAGCTCGGTTTCTTTTGTAGGAAACTTCATTGCCAACCTAAAGCAGGCTTTGGAGAAAGAGGTCATTCGAGTCAATTATTTGGGCGACTGGGGAATGCAATTTGGTAAGTTACCCGTTACCATTATTAACCTAGAGAAGTTAATAAGTGACCCTGGAGCACATAACCAGTCATAAGTCATTGGGGTATATTTGTAGCAATAACCAACAATACATTGTATGGGTTAAAATTATCAAAATAAAAATCATTAGATATTAAGATCATGTTCCATGAAGATATTTTGTATATCTTTAATATATCCAAACTTAATTTTTGATTATTAATATGCATTGCTAAGGCTTAATTTGAACAACTTTAAAGATGATTTTCTCAATATTTAGATTTTTTTGCACCCTCAGATTCCAGATTTACAAATATTGTCATATAACAAAACATACATCAATGGAAATATTATTTATTCAGCTTTCAGATGATGCATAAATCTCAATTTAACAAAATTGACACTTAAGACCGGTTTTGTGCTCCGGGGTCACATATAGAGACAGTGCATTTAGGCCATGCTCACATTGGGGAGGAAAACAACCCAACGCTCTCCATTGACTTTGTATTGCAGGGATTTTAAATGTTGTGTCCTTAAGCACTTGCTTTTTGGGTTGACCACTTATAAAAACGTAGTTTTGGGTTGTTTAGCTTGTTTGCTGTAGACAATACTTTTTTGTTATAAGTCAGAAATGACAAGGAGGCAGCTGCACACAATACAAAGTCAATGGAGCGTTGGGTTGTTTCCCGCCCGGTGGATGTGGTTTTGTGTCTCTCTCATCTCCTGTGAAGGGCATGTTGTGTATCAGTGAGGCTGGTTTGGTGTTTGCAGGTCTGCTGGGCGCAGGCTTTGAACGCTTCGGCTCTCAGGAGAAGCTGAGGACGCAGCCACTGGAGCACCTGTTTGAGGTCCGCTCTTAACAGACGCTTGTGTGTGGTGTGTGTGTTTGCACCGGCTCGCACGCGCTCAGATCTATTGTCCTGCGGGTGTATGTTCAGGTGAACCGCGAGGCCGAGCTCGACGAGAGCATGTGTTTGGCCGGCAGAGTTCTTCAGACGTCTGGAGCGGTGCGAGGATCAAGCCCTGGGGCTCTGGAGGCAGCTTCGCCAGATCACAGTGGTCGAATATAAACGCATCTATCAGGTAACATCACTTCTCGTTTGTGTTCATAACAGGCAGCGTTAGAGGAACGGCGTGCTGTGTTGCCAAGTTTATCTTTAGTGAGCATTTTAACTAATGTGAAGCTATAGCCTAATGCATTAAATTATGACAATTTCTTATGCACACACACTTATTGTCTCTGACTTCACATCATCTGTGACTTCAGCATGTTTGATCATCTAATGAGCATTTGAGTGGATATTTGATATTGATTCGTATTGAACAATTTTCAGGTACATGTCGATTTTTGTTAAATCTCCCTCAAACAATGCTGTAAATTGTACATGAACCATGATACTCAAGTCACATGATGCTATAATATTAAAGGTATAAACTGAGCTCCTTGAAGGAGTTAAGCGAGGCTCTGAATGTCTGTCAAAAACTGTGTGACCCGCTCCATCATTTTGTTTTGACCCAAAATTTATATAATTATGTTTAAACTCACTGCCATAAAAGCCTGTTATATAAACACACAGTCTTAAAAAAAATCACACTTTTCTCAAATTAAGGCCTTTAGATGTGCAGAAAGTCTTACATTTATGGCAGTAAATGTTGCATGCATTGTAAAAATGAATATATTCCTCATTATTTTTGTCATTTTCCTTCATAAATATCTGAGATGTATTTAGTTGAGATGCCAAATGAAGAATGTGTCCCTGGAGCACAAAAGCAGTCATAAGCAGCACAGGTATATTTGTAGTAATAGACAAACAATACATTGTATGGGTCAAAATTATAAATTTTAATTTAACTTAATTTAATTTAACATGACCAATAATTAAGTACTCATCAGTCATAAATACTGTGGTTAACACAAATGTGTAACGGATGCCTTACAGAGACAAATGAAGTACATATTATGTTTTTATTAAAAGATAGTTAACATTAGCCGGCCACATATCATGTTGTTTATTACATATGAGAGCGGATGAAGCACTAAATAAAACCAAATATCTACACATAAGATGAACTCCGCAGATGCAAGGGGTAAGCCTGTGTGCATATGTACTCTGTATAGAGATTCTCACAGAGGTAATTAATGATTATTCTGCTAATTGTTCAGACTTTGAAGCTTAGCACATACAAATCCATGCGATCGCATAAAAATGAGCGCATGTGTATGTGAGCGAAGAATAACATTTCTATACAAATTCAGAATGAATTATAGGCTATAAGCACACTAAAAGCTGTCTTAGTTAATCGATCTCATTAAGTTTAGTTATGACAGGATTCTTTAATAAACATTTTGATTCTCTCTATATCGCCAGATCAGTTCTGCCAATATGATAGTGAATATATAATATCTCGTGTTCACAGCATCCAAAAATCAAATTACAACCGGCTGAAATATTGAGAAATTTTCGGTCACTGATTCTTAATTACAGCCGAAAGCTGTATATGAACTTATTAGGAGAAAACCGGTAGTTCTATGTGAAATCAGACATTGAGCACCCCTTTATAGACAAAATGGCAGGATCATAACACCTTATTGAATATTCGACTATTCACACCTACTCCAGTCCGTCAGTTACCATCCTGAGAAGACCAAAGCTCAAACACATCCAGCATTAAGATGTTTTTAACTAAAACCCGAGTCTATAATAACTCTTCCTCCAGTGGAAAGTGTTCTGGTCTGACTCAGGAGAGAAATCTGCAGCGTTTACAACAGCTCTAAACAAACATGTGAATGGATTTGGTTGTGAGAAACAACAGCAGATGCACTTTTCAGTGGATTGTTGATTATGGACCCCTTGTTGCTTCAAACATTAATGTGTGTGAACATTTGTCAGCCAGATGTGTGGTAACCGCCTGTGATTGGTTGTTGTGCAGGAAGGGCACGAGTGTAGTGGATCTGTCTGGAGCGGGTGACATGTCGTCTTACGCCACACTGGTGCGCAGTGATGGGATGTCTCTGTACATCACCAGGTCTGATACACACACTCACGCTCACACACACACACTTACGCTCACACACACACACACGCTCACACACGCTCACACACGCACACACTCACTCTCACACACGCTCACACACACACTCACACATGCTCACTCACACACGCTCACACACACTCAGACACACTGTCATTTCTGTGTGTTTAGAGACATCGCAGCTGCGCTGGACAGGAAGCAGAGGTTCGGCTTTGATGAGATGATTTATGTGGTAAGAACCGTCAGAAATCACTGCTAAACCACACAGCTCTGTCTCTCTCTGCATCAGCTCTGCTCTCTTTCCTCTTTAAGACGGATAAGAGTCAGACCGGCCACTTCCAGCAGCTCTTCCACATCCTGCGAGCCATGGGACACCAGTGGGCAGAGAGGTACACACACACACACACACACACTAACTCTGACGCACACACACACACACACGCACGCACTCCCACACAAATGCACGCACACACATGCACACACATACACATGCGCACACACACTTGCGCACTCACACACACTCTCTCACTCTCACACACACACACAAATACTTGAATCCAACAGAGGGGCGTTTATTAACTTTTAAAAGATCAAATGACGCATCCTAAGTTTTGTCAGCCAAACCTCTTAGATGTAAAATATTTTCTTGAGGTTCCCCCTGAGATGTTAAGTTAATATTTCAACATATTCACGTTTTTTTATATCGGTCAATGGTTACATGCTTGTGAACAGATCAAATTTATCTTTTTAGTATGCGTTTTATTTTGTAGTTCAATAGTTACTTTTAAGCTATTTAGATGTGTGTTTATTGTAAAATAATATATAGGATTGCACAACTTGACCAAATGATAACGCTGTGTATTATTTTGTCATATATTGTGATAACTTGTTCACCCTTCATAAGAACCAGCACATTTACAATACAAATATTGATGTCTTAAATGTTTCACTATTAAACGTCAAATCCTCAAGCTTTTATTCTGACAGATTACTGACGTAATTCTGCACAAAACATGTTGTAAATTATGCAAATGTCACCCTTGTGTTTGCGAATGCACCTTAAACTCAGTTTTTGCAGCATTTACTGTCAAATGCTGACGTTATACTCAATCTCCTGAAATCATCTCCGCTCTGTTATCTCGATCTGCTGAGTGTTATTGGCAAGTAGGTCGTTTTGCCACCATGTAATCAAACACTGATCTATACAGATGTTTGATGTGTAAGATGTAGTGCTTTTCTTGCTAGGTTAATCAGATGATATTTAAGAGTTTATTCAGTTTAGTAAGAGTTTATCTTATTGCTTTAAAACAAAGTGTAGCATGGCAAAATTATGTAGAGTTTCCGGCATAAATGTGAGTATTGCTGATCAAATACACACACAGTTATCCTTCAGGACAGAGACACACCTTTTCAAAATATACCTTCAACTTAATGACTAGTAGTAATTTTCTCATCGACACACCTACTAACCAAACATCTTGGAGTATTATGTGCATTAGATATCTTTGCAGGATCTTTTGCCTTGTTTTTTTAAGAACATGAACCACTGTGTTGCCAGTCATTTGGCACTATTAGTTGATCATCTCACAAAACACATGGGAATGAAGCACAGGAGTCATAGAAATCATGGCTAAATTAAATAGTGTTTCTGAATTCCAGATAATTTTATGAGATGGTGGTGGTACTGTTCCTCTGGAGTGAAAATATTTTTATTTTGTCATATATTCTGTTGAATGCTTCCTCGAGCTGGTTATAGCCTGATCTTAGATACTACTTTACTAGTGCTTTCATGCTTGAAACTGACATTGTTCCTCTTGATTAAAATGCATTTTCATATTGCCTTAAAACCTAGTAAAGCTCAGTGCTTGCATCTGTGATTGAACCGTTGGTTTTTCTATTAGTAACTACTCTACTAATGTGCACTGATTTCGTTGATCTGTGTTCTGTGGTCATTATTGATAATGTTAGATCAAATCTCAACACCATAAATATTGCATTAAAATAAATATTGTAGTGTGTTTACCAGATGCCGTCAGAAGAGTCCGTTTCATCCGTATCCAAGCCTGTTCACAAAACTGTATTGATCAAAAGTCTTCTGTCAGCCTGAGAGGTGATGATTATAAAAACTGGCACAAATCCAACAAATGCTGTTATATCAAACGGATTCACATCAACATCCCATAAAACCTTGAGATTGAGACCTTCCCTCATACTGTGAAGACACATGCTCCATGAAACCCCACAAACAATGCATGAGCAAGGAAAACAGTTACCAATATAACATGAAAATTATTATAAACGATAAAGCGAACTTGAGAAAGTAAAGCACAACACCGATGTATGGTTTACACACACAGGCTGCTAGTGAAACACATGTTCAGGTCCTTCAATACATTCTCTTCTATTTAACTTCACTGAAACCATTTAACAATTACAGCATAAGTCTGTGTGTGTGTGTGTGTGTCAGGTGTGTTCATGTGGCGTTCGGGCTGGTGCAGGGCATGAGCACGCGCCGTGGGGAGGTGGTGTTTCTGGAGGAGGCACGCAACAGGATGCTCAACAACATGAGGCAGTCCAGCAGTGAGAGAAAACGCTTACTGATTACCCTGACCATAACTGATCATCCATACCATAACTGACCATCCCTAATCATAACTGACCATCCATACCATAACTGACCATTCTCAACCATAACTGACCATCCTTACCATAACTGACCATCCATACCATAACTGACCATCCCTAACCATAACTGACCATCCATACCATAACTGACCATTCCTAACCATAACTGACCATCCATACCATAACCATAACTGACCATCCATACCATAACCATAACTGACCATCCATACCATAACTGACCATCCATATCATAACCATAACTGACCATCCATATCATAACTGACCATCCCTAACCATAACTGACCATCCATATCATAACTGACCATCCTTAACCAAAACTGATCATCCCTAACCAGAACTGACCATCCTTAACCAAAACTGATCATCCCTAACCAGAACTGACCATCCATACCATAACTGACCGATCATCCCTAACCATAACTGACCATCCATACCATAACTGACTCCAGGATTCTGCGATCACTGAATTTATCGCAAAATCAAGCAAACTCCGCTATTTTCGCAAATTGCCGCAGATTTTGCGCTTAGACGCGTCATCTCATTGCGCATTCAGTCAAAGAAAGGTTGTTTCTCAGTTCCAAAAACAGCTTTGCGTACTCTTCATGCCCGATTTACAAGAGCTACAACGGACAAACGAACCGAAAGAGGAACAAATCCGTGCTACTCGTTTGGGCTATATGGCGCAGACCATTTATCAGCTCGGACAGGAGCCGCGGGCTGCTCTCGATCACGCGACACGTTATACACAGCGCTGGGAGATACAGTGAAGAAAGTAGTCGAATTCACAGCAGAATCAATAACATCTCTGTCAAATCTTGTGAGAAGCATTCAAATTCGGCACAGAATTATGTTAAAGCTACAGACATCAGAACAAACGCCACTGATGTGGAAACCAGGAGAAACATTGTTCAATAAACACATCACCACCATTCACCATAGATTTAACATAGTAAAACTACAGGAACAACTTGTGGCAGAAATGGTCTAATGTCTTAAAGTGTTTTTAAAAGCTTCACACAACTTTTTCCAGCACTTCAAAGCTTTAAGTATTATCGAATTTTAAAGTTATTTTTAATGTGATTACATTATTTGTTCATCCTTCATAGGTTGCCCCATTTATAAAACTAAAGGTTTCATAATGTAGGAAAGCAAACACTTATTTAAAAATTTAAAATGCATTAAATTACCACTATTAGATGGCTGCAGAGAAGTACTTATAGGCTTATCAGCCATTTCCACTCCCTAATATATACAAACCCGATTCCAAAAAAGTTGGGACACTGTACAAATTGTGAATAACAAAGGAATGCAATAATTTACAAATCTCATAAATTTTATTCACAATAGAATATAGATAACACATCAAATGTTGAAAGTGAGACATTTTGAAATGTCATGCCAAATATTGGCTCATTTTGGATTTCATGAGAGCTACACATTCCAAAAAAGTTGGGACAGGTAGCAATAAGAGGCCAGAAAAGTTAAATGTACATATAAGGAACAGCTGGAGGACCAATTTGCAACTTATTAGGTCAATTGGCAACATGATTGGGTATAAAAAGAGCCTCTCAGGGTGGCAGTGTCTCTCAGAAGTCAAGATGGGAAGAGGATCACCAATTCCCCAATGCTGCGGTGAAAATAGTGGAGCAATATCAGAAAGGAGTTTCTCAGAGAAAATTGCAAAGAGTTTGAAGTTATCATCATCTACAGTGCATAATATCATCCAAAGATTCAGAGAATCTGGAACAATCTCTGTGCATAAGGGTCAAGGCCGGAAAACCATACTGGATGCCCGTGATTTTCGGGCCCTAGACGGCACTGCATCACATACAGGAATGCTACTGTAATGGAAATCACAACATGGGCTCAGGAATACTTCCAGAAAACAAATTGTGTCGGTGAACACAATCCATCGTGCCATTCGCCGTTGCCGGCTAAAACTCTATAGGTCAAAAAAGAAGCCATATCTAAACATGATCCAGAAGCGCAGGCGTTTTCTCTGGGCCAAGGCTCATTTAAAATGGACTGTGGCAAAGTGGAAAACTGTTCTGTGGTCAGACGAATCAAAATTTGAAGTTCTATTTGGAAAACTGAGACGCCATGTCATCCGGACTAAAGAGAACAAGGACAACCCAAGTTGTTATCAGCGCTCAGTTCAGAAGCCTGCATCTCTGATGGTATGGGGTTGCATGAGTGCGTGTGGCATGGGCAGCTTACACATCTGGAAAGGCACCATCAATGCTGAAAGGTATATCCAAGTTCTAGAACAACATATGCTCCCATCCAGACGTCGTCTCTTTCAGGGAAGACCTTGCATTTTCCAACATGACAATGCCAGACCACATACTGCATCAATTACAACATCATGGCTGCGTAGAAGGAGGATCCGGGTACTGAAATGGCCAGCCTGCAGTCCAGATCTTTCACCCATAGAAAACATTTGGCACATCATAAAGAGGAAGATGCGACAAAGAAGACCTAAGACAGTTGAGAAACTAGAAGCCTGTATTAGACAAGAATGGGACAACATTCCTATTCCTAAACTTGAGCAACTTGTCTCCTCAGTCCCCAGACGTTTGCAGACTGTTATAAAAAGAAGAGGGGATTCCACACAGTGGTAAACATGGCCTTGTCCCAACTTTTTTGAGATGTGTTGATGCCATGAAATTTAAAATCAACTTATTTTTCCCTTAAAATTATACATTTTCTCAGTTTAAACATTTGATATGTCATCTGTTGTATTCTGAATAAAATATTGAAATTTGAAACTTCCACATCATTGCATTCTGTTTTTATTCACAATTTGTACAGTGTCTCAACTTTTTTGGAATCGGGTTTGTATATATATTTTGTATTTATTAAATTATATTTAGACATTATGAATGACATTGATAAAAGTAAATTTTGAACTGAATCTCAACTACCCAGACAGCACAAGTATATCTGTAAGACGTCTGCTAAAGATCTGGGAAACATCTGCTGTGTAATCTGATAAACGTCTCAGAAGCAGTTTTACATGCATTTAATAAATCTCTATTTGACATCTGACTGGAAACATATTAGAGACGTATTGCAGATGAGCAAACACTTAAAAATACGTCTTGAATATGTAAATGCAGACATCAAATAGACATCTCTGAGATGTACATGTGCGATTAGGGTGAGTGCTTTACTGTCAGGTGCTGGTGCCACCTTCTGTAGAACTTAAACGCACTGGTGCTGGTGTCCTTAAATGCTAGTCTGGAGCCCTTACAATGGGTCTCGAAGTCAGAAAAGTCATATTAGAAGAATGTTGTCTGTGGTATATTTTCACTGCAAAACAATAAGAAACGCACATTTTGAGAAAAGCAGCAGCAATATCAGTCATTTTAGGCAGCACAAATCTGAAAAAAGTCCCGCTAAATCATCGAGAGACTGGTCTGAAAGGAGCAGCATGTTCAGTTAAAACAGATATTATTGCTTCTCTAAGTTTACATGCAAATATAGCCGAAATCACAGCACAGGAATTGTCTTTGTCTTGTCTTATATTGTGTATTATTTGATTTTATCAGACAACGGCTCAATAAAATCATAAATTAGGATTTTTGTGCAGACTAGCTTCTTGGAAGGGAGAGCTGGTTATGAATTCTTAAAGGGCTGCATTTCAGTCACTATTTAATATTTATCCCGTTGACTGACAAAAGAAACAGTAAAATATATACATTAAAACAGTTTTATTGAGAATTTGGCTGCATTAAAATACAGTATGAGCACAGAGAGACAATTAGACAGAACAGGATTGTTTTTCTGTAGATACTTTTTTTTTCATAATGTTTAGTGAAATTATTTGGTAGTCTGAGGTGGGATGGGGGCACTGGATTTTTTTTATAGGTTTAAGGAGGAGGAGGGGGGTGGGGGGGGAGTTTGAGAAGCACTGCATTAGAGCATCCCTTCATTCAGACACAGTGGAAGATCTGATACGAATCAGTGTAGAGGGGTCAAGTCTGGAAGATTTTGATGCTAGAGAGAGTGTGGCCAGCTGGTTTAGCCAAGGCCAAAGATTAAGAAGGCTAAACTACAGGAGTTGGCCATCCGAGGTACATGTGACTGCAATGGAGGATAGTCCATAAGACATTGAGCCATGAGATGTTCAGTTTGACGCCCTTAAAACACTTAATTTAGATGTTCTTTTTATTTAATTTATCTTGATGTTTTAAGTTTAAATCTCAGCTCAGTGAAGCACCAACACTTTTTCAGTAAGTTACCTTTCTTGTAGAATTGTGCTTCAAATAAAGAACTTTATGTTGACCAGATTGTTAGTTAATCGTTTACTAGTCATATTGCCTATATGAAAATTTGGGTGCACCTAACTTTTGTGCAGCAAAAAGTTAGTCTAGAGCCCTGATACCATAACTGACCATCCATAACCATAACTGACCATCCCCAATTATAACTGACCATCCATACCATAACCAGAACTGACCATCCCTAACCAGAACCGACCATCCCCAACCATAACTGACCATCCATACCATAACTGACCATCCTTAACCATAACTGACCATCCATAACCAGAACTGACCATCCATACAATAACTGACCATCCTTAACCAGAACTGACCATCCATACAATAACTGACCATCCCCAACCATAACTGACTGTCCCTCTCCATAACTGACCATCCCTGACCATCGCAAACCATAACTGACCATCACTAAACATAACTGATCATCCCTAACATAACTGACCATCACTAACCATAACTGACCATCACTAACATAACTGATCATCCCTAACATAACTGACCATAACCATAAGTGACCTTGACTAACCATAGGTGACCATAACCATAACTGACCATCACTAACCATAACAGATCATCCCTAACCATAACTGACCATCACTAACCATAACTGATCATACCTAACCATCACTAACCATAACATATCTAACCATAACAGATCATCTCTAACCATAAATGACCATCCCTAAGCATAACTGAACATTCCTAACCATAACTTACTATAATCATAACTGACCATCCCTAACCCCAACCATAACTGATCATAGTTAGTAAACTTTTACAGTTGTGAATAGAAACTGCAGCAAATATTTTGTTTCTGTGACTTTACAGAAGAGGAAAATACATATTAGAGATTGATTGTTGATCAGAATAGAGAAAGATGTCAAATGTCCTTCCTCGCCAGCTGTGTTAGAAAAGTTTTAATGTACAAAAACAACAACAACATGATTTGTGATCGTTTCATGAGTATGTGATAAGGATCTATTACTAAAAGTATGAGATTGACAAAACATCTTTACATTTCTTAACAATTGTTCACTAGCTGCATAAAAAACCTTGCATAACCAGTCAGATTAATTTAATGTGGATTGGTTCACTTGTTCTAATGAATCACCCAGAAAGAATCGCAAACTCCATTAATTTATAAAGAACGTTAAGCAAACTAACATGACTAATAACACAAACATAAAGACAATAAAATACATCTAATGAATTGATGTAATCAGCTTCATGAAAGTGAAATAATAACCTGTGATCACTCAGCCGCATTCTGGCATTATTAGTGGTTAGTTTTTGGATAACTGAGGCTCTTCTGTATGTAGCTTCTAAAGTGCTGGAGGAGCCGGAGCAGACCGCAGAGATGGTTGGGATCAGTGCTTTAATCATACAGGTACACAGACACCCATGGAGAGAACACAAACATGATTTATTTGCTATTGATATTGGTGACGTTCAGACTGGGCGTGTGCTGATGTTTATCAAATGTGTTCGTCAGGACTTCAAAGGGCCGCTGATGTCTGACTATAAGTTTGATTGGGACAAAGTCCTGCAGGCTCACGGGGACACGGGTGTGTTTCTGCAGTACACACACGCCTGACTCTGCAGGTACACATACACACGAACAGTGTTAAACTGCTGGCTCGTTGTATGATGCCTCTCTATGATTCTCACTGAACAATATCTGTCTCATAACCGCATCTTTGTGTTTCATCCGTATCATGTCATTCCATACGATCTCACTTAAAGGAATAGTTCATGCAAAAATACAAATATGCTACAAATTTACCCTCCAAGATTAGGATGAGTTTGTCTCTTCATCAGATTTGTAGAGATGTGTCTCAGCATTGGACCCTGTGCAGTGAATGGGTGCCGTCAGAAGGAGAGTCCAGATCACTGAGGCTGTGGATGATCTGCTCGTGAGTGTTGATGTTCATGTTTGTGTTCACAGTTTGCTGAGAAGGCATGCGAGTGAGACGCACTCCTGCTGTGACGCCTGCTAAAGTAGGCGTCGGGGGACGTAGTCGTCGTCGCAGGACAAGTCGGCGTCACGGGACGTAAAGTTTTTGTTATAAAGTCGGCGTCGGGGAATGTAGTCGTCATCGCGGGACGTAAAGTAGTAAAGTTTTTGTTATAAAGTCAGCGTGGGGGGACGTAAAGTAGTAAAGTTTTTCTTATAAAGTCGGCATCGGGGAACGTAGTCGTCGTCGCGGGACATAAAGTAGTAAAGTTTTTGTTATAAAGTTGGCGTCGCGGGACATAGTCGTCGTCGCGGGACTTAAAGTCTTTGTTATAAAGTCGGCGTCACGGGACATAAAGTACTAAAGTTTTTGTTATAAAGTCGGCGTCGCGGGACGTAAAGTAGTAAAGTTTTTGTTATAAAGTCTGCGGCGGGGGACGTAAAGTTTTTGTTATAAAGTCGGCGTCGGGGGACGTAGTCGTCATCGTGAGACGTAAAGTCGGTGTCGGGGGACGTAGTCATCGTTGCGGGACGTAAAGTTTTTGTTATAAAGTCAGCGTCGCAGGACGTTAAGTCTGCGTCGGGGGACATAAACTCGCAATTGTTTGTATCTCGCAATTCTGACTTTTTCAGACTTATTCTGACTTCATATCATGCAATTCTGAGAACAAAAATTATTGGCAGTTAATATCTTGCCATTCTGACTTAACTCAGAGTTGTGAGATGTAATTTCTCACAATTGCAAGGAAAAAAGTCAATTGTGAGAGAGAGCCACAATTAACTTTTAATTTTTTTATTCCGTGGCGGAAACGGGCTTCCATAATTATTATTATTAGTAGTAGTAGCAGTAGTAAATGTAGGCTTTATTTTGACTGGTTTGCAGATATGATGAAGTTCTGCTTCAGTCAGCAAACGAGCTTCAGCCCCGACACCTGGTCAACTTCCTCATGACCCTCAGGTACAGACCACAGACGCGTCTCTCATCACACACACACACAGACAAACACAGTCCCGCTTCAGCAGAGGACAGGTGTGCATCACGGCCTTATAGTGCATTCAGCTCTGCTTGGGAAGTCTGTCACATGCGCTGCAGCAAAATGTCTTTTTTTTTTTATCTGCATCTACAAAGTGATGCACATTGGGTGCTTTGTTGAAATACAATTAATGATTTTTTGGTTTACAATAATACTATCATCAACACAGATGCTGCATTCACTGCATCTGACAGATTTTCCATACACACACCCCAGTTATGCCTTTGGTCATGATCCTTCTGGTCATAGGGTTTAATACACAACTGTCATCATCATTTACTGAACAGTGCACAGCAGGCACTGGAATAAACCGATATCTATTAGTACAGTATGTCACATGACGGATGGTTTTCTTATAAGCTCTGCTTTCACAGCAGCACTTTCACTTGTATCCCTTGCGAAAGCGTCTTCAAATCGCTAAATGCAGTGGGCGAAAGGCCCAAACTGTGTCTGGATTAATGTAGAGGTTTGTGTTCTCAGTCACTTGGTGGCCTCGGCTCATCGAGAGCTGCCCGTGAAGGGAAGCCCAGCGGCCGTGGCTCAGGTAAACACACCACTAGAGTCTCAGATTACATGCATTGTGCACTGTGCTTCCGGCCTGGGCGAGTGTTGTTACTCCGAAGTGCTGGTTTGAGCAGCTGCGCTTGATGAGGTCAGGCTTGATGGTGTCTTTGTCTCCTCAGGCCCAACTGTGTCTTTTCAGCGCCGTCCGCTCGGTTCTGGCCAATGGCATGAGGATTCTGGGCATCACGCCGGTGGATAAAATGTGAATTTCTGTTTGTTAATCTCTAAATAAAAGTCTTTTTTTTCTTTACATATTTGTATAATCGGTCAGCAGCTCCAATGACATCTTTCTCCATTTCTTAACACATCATATAAAGTAGGGATGCACGATATTATCGGACCGATATCGGAATCGGTAAATATCGGTATGATATGAGAAATGATACCAATATGCGTCACCGATAAGAGGAATACAGTAACTCACATGTGCTCAGGGTGTGCTAGGATCACATCAGTAGGGGGCGCTGTTGGTCTACTAACTAAATTAAGTAAAATAGCCTACACCAGGGGTTTTCTAAAGTTTGTCACCTTTGACCTAAATCATTTACTTGAAGTACCCCCTGAGATTTTAAGTAAATACTTCAATAATTTAATGCCACAATTGCATGTTTAAATAAAAAGGTATTATTCGTATTACTGTAATTAACAATGTAATAAAAAAAATTCAACAATTTTTTTATACATTTACATCACATTTGTATAAATCTGTAACATTTCCATGCAAAACCGTTTTAATTTAATTTACATATTTTTTTATTAATTTGTTAATGACAAACCCCCTGTAATTCCCTCACGAACCACCAGGGAAACCCTGGCCCACACAAACATTTAGACCGTTTATGATTAAATAAAGCAGTAACATGAAAATAAATAAATCACAAACATGACACCTGTAAATTAAATAATTGTGTATATATATTGATTTATTGATTAAGGTGTAATATTTTAAATTTTTTAAACAAATTATGAGCTCTAAAAGGTTTGTACAACTCTTGTTTTAGACCATCTATAAACGTTAAATCTTAAAATAAAATGTTTGGGTTACCACATCTTTCTGGAAGGGGGAGGGAGGGGTGGGGAAATGCAACGATTGATCTATAGTTTATTTATGGTTATTTTTAAAGCGTCAATGTGCTGTTAAAAATTTTTGTGTACATCTTTCTGGGAGGGGGAGGGAATGCAACGATTGATCTATAGTTTATTTATGGTTATTTTCAAAGCATCAATGTGCTGTTAAAAATTTATTTTTACATTTAATTCTAATAAATAAGTATTGTTAAAAACTAACCAAAATTAATAAATTCCGCACAGGAGAGACTTGGTTGTTTCCAAACAAAATTAAATATCGGTATTGGCCAAAATGAGGTGGAAAATATCGGATATCGGCAAAAACCCAATATCGTGCATCCCTAATATAAAGTTTTGTAAAGCGCCTGTAAACGAATGCATTTGTACATCTGAAGAGGATCTGGATTGCATGTAAACACACCCACTGCAGTCTGTCCTCGTGTTTAATCACGTCTGGATTCAGACGGCCACGTGCGAACGCACATTCAGAGAGCCTTCAACATCTGCACCGGAAACCAAATCGATCATCTTACCCCAATATTGAAGAACAAATAAGACAAACAAAACACCTGTCTGAGGAGCACATTTAGCATCAGTGTTCGTTACTCGCAGCAGTGAGTCTAGAAATAAAGCAAAGTGCTCCGTCCATCAGACAGGGATGAGCTTCTGTGTGTCCCCCCCGTCTGTGCTGGGCTTCTGTACTCTGCTGGTATCTTGTTTGGGCAGGCCGTACAGGTAGATGGACACACACACCAGCAGCGCTCCGCCGAGGAACGTCGCCGCTGCAGAGAGTAAAGAGTGTATGACACACTGACAGAGCACTGCAACTCAAGATCGCTTATTAAGCACCGCAGACAAAAGTGTCCTTGTACAGTACTTACTATAATAACAATCAGAGCTGGGGAGAATCTGATTACATGTGATCTGCATTTTAAAATACTCGGGTCACACAATGGCAATAAATTCTACCGCTTATATACACTCAGAACGTCCAGCTTTGGGGACATCCACACGTGCATTTATAAAAATCATGTCAGGTTTCACCACTGCATCAACTACTGATGCACATCAATTTTATTTGAACTATCACTATTTAACCATGTATTACTGAAAGGCGTTTGTCTTTCAAACTCATTAAAACGTGCAAAGTCTCGTTATTTTTATTTGAACTATCACTGTTTAACCATGTATTACTGAAAGGCATGTCTTTCAAACTCATTAAAACGTGCAAAGTCTCGTTATTTTTATTTGAACATTCTCAATCTTTTTGTCATCTGATATATTAATGTTAAAAATGCGATTCTGTAGAAGACGATATCTCCGTTTGCACTGAACTTTGAGCGTTGTAACTTTGCAGATGTTATTGACGCTCAAACAGCAACATCACACACTAACTAAAGTTAAAGAAGGAAAATCATAATCAATGACTTCAAAATAAAATACATGTTTTAATAATCAAGTCTCACATTTGCATGCTCACGGCTCTCTGACATTGATTAATGGCCATATGGCGTGCAGGTAAACATTAAATATTTTTTATATTTAGTAAGTGATTTATTTTTATTTATTTTTTTATTTAAATTTTAATGATTTAATTACATGCTTGCCTTTCATTAATCTCACAACCCCCCCTACAGTTCCTTTACGAAGCCAAGTTTGGGAAACCTTGATGTAATATGATGTTTAATGCACTTCATGTTGTTAATTACAGAGAAACTAATATATTTCCACATCATTATGGTACAAGATTATCTTGTTTAAATCAATGTGATACACCAGTTAGGTCAAAAGTAATTGATTATATGAGCTAAAATGTGTAATGTAACAGATTACGAACTAGTTTTTGTCATGTAATCTCGGATTACAATTAGTAAGTAATCTACCCAGTTCTGCAAACAATGCATGTAATTAGTACATGTGGTTAATATTATTCAGTACTTCAATGTATGATCACACGAAGGGACTTTGTTTTCATGCATCGGTCTAATCTGCTCATAACGTCGTCTTTCGGACTTGTGAAAGAAAACATTGAAAATATACTTGATCTTCTTCTCCACTTTCACACACTTTCCCCGTCTATATTCTGCTCATATGTCACTCGCACTGATTATACAGCATTTTATTCCTAAAAAAACATGGTGAAAATGTGTCTGATCTCTGGAAAAACCTTTAACACTAACAAGACGACGTTTGATTCTGGCTTTATCCGATGTGCTGGACATATATCAAAATTAATGCATGTTATTCAGATAATAGCTCATTTACATAAGTAAACATTATATTTCAATAAACTCGTGAACACTTTTGGATTTAAAGGTCAGGGTAAATACATTTCACATATTTTGTATTGTGGGAACCATGTAACTATCTTCTGTAGCCTCTGAAGGGCAGTACTAAAATCAAAATATGACATTTAGGCAAAATAAGAGCAACATCTCCACTCAGTTCAAAAGTTTTCACGCCCCTCTTAATGCATGGTTTCTCCTTCTGGAGCATCAGAGAGTGTTTTAATCTTCTGTAATAGTTGTTATGAGTCCCTCAGTTGTCCTCCGTGTGAAAAGATGGATCTCAAAATCATACAGTCATTGTTGGAAAGGGTTCAAAAATGCTGGAAAACCAAATAATTTGTGGGAGCTGAAGGTTTTTTCTGAAGAACAGCAGATAGTTTAACTGTTCAGGACAAACAAGGGACTCATGAACAACTATCACTACCCTGCCCAAAACAATAGAAATTTAATGGTTATAATGGGAATTGCATTGGTTTTAATGGAAGCTATAATGGTGTATACTGGTGTGTGATAGATTCTATTGGTGGGATGTTAAATCCTATTGGAAAAATGCCCAGGACAAAGAAAATTAATTTTGTAATGGTTTTACTGGAAAAAGCTAATGGTTTATAATGGCATTTTAATGGAAACCATTGTGATTTCTGTGATGGTTTCTATTGTTTGTTTTTTGCAGGGTAAACAAACAAAAAAAACACTGCTGTGGCTCATTCAGGCAACAACACAGTATTAATAATTAGGGGGGTGAAAACTTTTGAAACTAGACTATTGTTTTCTCTTGTGAACTATATGCAAATGTATTGATGTGAAATATCAGTACTAATTAACATGCATTTTGCATGATCCCTCTGATTTTGGTAAAATAATTAACATTCTGCGGGGGGGTGTAAACTTTTGACCTTGACTGTGTATACACCAGCTGATCAGAAGACTACGTGACTGAGCGATGCACTCACTGATCTGCAGGCCGAAGAGAACGACGGACGCCACGGTGGACAGGACGATGGCAGCGGCCGCGGAGAAGCCCTTCATGATGTTATCGGTGTATTTGACCACCACAGACGTGTACAGTCCTCCCACGCTGGCCAGAACTGCAGACAAGAGAGCAGAGAAACCTGTCAAACCGATCCAGCAGCATTCAGGAGCTCTGCGCTCACAATGACGGGCGTGATGCCCTTTAAACACACAAGACCTATCCTCCAAACACACACTGCTTCAGGGAGCAGGAGTAAAGGTCACGCAGGAGCTACTCACAGACGACGAAGCAGACCCACGGCGTGTATCCATAGAAGAAGCCCTTCTCCAGCACCTGGGACCCGTCTGTCACGAAGACCCCTATGAGGGTCACCACGATTCCCGACAGGTACATCTGGATGTTTCGGACCCACAGAGACGTGTCCGAACTCTTCAGCACCTTCTCGAAGAACACACCTGACCCCAAACAGAGCGTCACTAATGCTACTCACCAGAAACCGTGATCATAAACACGACGTACCTGCGAACCCGGAGCAGAGCACCGCCACCGCGATCGCCATGAAGCCCAGGAACGGGTTCTGCTCCACCTGAAGCACAGCGACACAGCCTCAGATCATTAGAAAACATGTATTTGATCAAAAACGCTGTGCATATTTTCTATCTGTTAAACTAATGTATTTCTGTGATGCGCCGCTGTATTTTCAGCATCATTACTCAGTCCTCAGAGTCACATGATCTTCAGAAATCAAGACACATTTATGATGTTGAAAATGGTCATGCTGCGCAATATTTGTATGGAAACCGTGATGCACTACAGTTCAAATGTGTGTTTTAGTAGAAATTGATGCTTTTATTAATAAAGGATGCATTATATTGATCAAAAGAGACATTTATAATGCTAACACAAGATTTGCATTTCTAATAAATGCTGTCCTGTAGAACTTGACATGCATCCGTTTCAACTCAAATATTGGGCTGTTTCCAACAATGATAATAATCAGCATGTTATGACA
>CM050412.1:4723254-4734095 GCA_027564155.1 Gymnocypris eckloni scoliostomus
TTAAGGTTTGTATTTGGTTCGTCTTCTTAACGTTCCCCGGCGTGAATTCCAGAAAGCACGGTTAATTTACCGGCAGCTAAACCCAGAACTTGCTTACTCGAGGTATGTAGGTCCAAAAACGCGTCCGGGAGTAGTTAATTCAACTCAGTACGTACCTGATTATGACTCAAGACATTGTCAACAGAGCGACGAGTCACCATGGAAACGAACGTTAGGGAAAAGCGCGCCATGCTGTTTCTTTCCTCTTCTTCTGTTCAATGCTCGTGTATCGCCACCTAACTGATGGGTTTTCTTTTTTTCCGTTTAATTTTTAATTCTCGAGAATAAGAATTATATTGTTTGTATGATGGTAATCAATTCATATCAAATATGTATTTTTACAATATAAATACATTATAGAAAATGCCGATCCATGTGTGAAATGATCGTATAAAGTGTAATAAATATAATATAATAAATGAAATATTACCTTAGTGTTTTATCATGTATACAGACAACTGTTATATATTTATTACTTATGTTAGCGCTTTATAATTAACATGCCAAATGTTTCTCCGATTATAGAGCCAGAGACAGATGCGTTTTTACAGCGCTGCATTATAACCAATCACACGATTCTGTTGAGCTTAGAGACGTTTAGATGAGTCATCGCTGAAACACTTTGTTTTGTTTATTTGCTCGCTGATTGAATTATCTGGCGCTTGCTGCGTGTTCCAATGCGCGGGGTTTATCTTGATTCGTGACGTAACGGACACGGGAAGTAGTCCCTACGAGCCATTTTGTAGGCATTAAATCGGATCACGTGTCCTTTAAGGCTGTAATCACATTACAGCCTTAACGTCATTTAATTTCAGTCAGAGTACGGATCCCATAGGAATGAATGAATGAGAAGTGCTGTAAACTGAATCCCACCTGTCGCAAAAAGGCAGTGACTTCTCTTATAAAACAGCTTTTTTTTCGTGGTAAACTCTAAAAATAGTTCACTCTTAAAGTGCTGCTTAGTGTAAAACATGTTGAAGATTAGTAGATAGGCTGCCGTTTCCTCTAAAAAGCTGTTTATTCAGCGTAGTGAAGCCATTAAAAAAAAATACTGCCTCTGGTCTCCTTTCCCAAGTACTGCCAGACCGGAAGCGTTAGCTTTAGCCGTTACCCTTTTTCAGGACCGCTTTGCTCTGCTCGCGCTCTGGGTGTGTGCGTTTGCATGCAAACAGTGCTCAAGTCCTTTCCCTTCTTGCGTGTAAATCAATTAAAATCACATTAAAATGCGAACGCAGGAATCGTTAATCGGAATCGAAATGCACGTGTCTTATCGAGTACCCGATTCTTGGAAATGTGGAACCGGTGCTAAAGCGGAACCGTTTCTTGATACCCAATCCCACCTGGCGGTCGTCTACTGTCGATGACCACTAGATCCAAAAAGAACAACTTTACTCTCATCAGTCCACAGAATGTTACGCAATTTCTCTTTGGACCAATCGATGAAATTGGAACCGATTCTGCGTTATTCAACAAAGGTGCTTTACGGGGGCTTTTTGCTTCCCGTAAACATCTTCTGACTGTAACTGCACTCTAAAAAACGCTGGGTTGTTTTTTCAACCCAAATGCTGGGTTGAGACCGCTGGGTTAGGGCGTTGGGTTGTTTTAACCCAATTTTGGGTTGAAAATTGGTCTTGATCATAACCCAGCGGCGCTGGGTTGGGAACGCGGACGTGAAGGAGAGCACGCACGTCACGTCAACATCCGAGGGCACCCCGACGACACCAGTGCGAGAAGCCGCCATTTTCTCAGCCTGTAAGAAGCGAGAAGTGAATGAAAGACATTATGACAGGGCTCTAGAGTGCGACCAATTTGGTCGCACGTGCGACCTAATTTCTCTCGGTGCGACTAACAAAAATCCCAGGACGCACTGGTGCCCAGCCATTCGAGAAAAGAAAAAAAGTATCCGCGACTCAGAAACTCTATGTGGTTCAACAAAAGACACCCCGTTAGGGCTTATATCGCGTGGTCTAAACCAATCAGAGATAGTGAAGGGCGGACCCTCTGATTGGCCGTGGTCCAGATATTCCTGTATGTGTGTGTGCTGACAAATGCGTCATGGTGCTGCTGCAGTCAGACAGAGAGAAAGAGGCGAGTAGTAGAGATGCGTGCAGTGTTGCCAACTTAGCGACATTTAGCGCCTTTGTAGACCCCATAGCAACTTTTTGTTTTCCAAAAAGCAACTAGTGACAAATCGAGTCTCTCAGAGTGTCTCTGTGATCGCCGCAACGGCGCGAGATCAGCGCCGCTTTCTCTGCATCTGCTCTGTTCAGCAAGCGTCTGAGAGGAGCCCGTTCAGTTAAAACAGATATTATTCTCTAAATGTACATGCAAATACACTCTAAAAAACGCTGGGTTGTTTTTTCAACCCAAATGCTGGGTTGAGACCGCTGGGTTAGGGCGTTGGGTTGTTTTAACCCAATTTTGGGTTGAAATTGGTCTTGATCATAACCCAGCGGCGCTGGGTTGCGAACGCGACGCGTGAAGGAGAGCACGCACGTCACGTCAACATCCGAGGGCACCCCGACGACACCAGTGCGAGAAGCCGCCATTTTCTCAGCCTGAAAGAAGCGAGAAGCGAGTGAAAGACGTTATGGTAAGTAAAGATTAAAAATGTAAAGTTATCATTCATTGTTTGTGTCCGGGAGTATTTTGAGGTTTCATGGAAGGCGGAAATAGTCCGAAAATAGCTTATATTGAAAAATACGCGGACGTGGTTTTCGCCTCAGAAACGGAGATCTTAACGGTCTCTTTTACTGAACGGAAGAGGTAACTTAACGTACTTTTATAACGTCTGTGAGTGTCTTATGTCATATTTAGATAAGATTTTACAATATCTGCTCTCTTTGAGGTGTTAATAGACGGTTATTAACATGTTAATTCGTTATTGTATTGTTCGCGGTTAAACAATGTAGTTTCCTAAAGACTAGCATAATCATTTTGAGGCTGATGAAGTGATAATTGTTAACAGTAATGTCTTGTATGTAATATTTCAGACTTGTTGAGCTTGTGTCTTCGTTGTGCTCGCGCCGGGAGTTAAGGATAACAGCATGCGTGCGTGCGTGAGGAGGAGGCGATTTTCTCAGCTTCTTCAGAAGAGAGGGAAAGACAAGTTTTAAGGCAAGTAAACTTCATAATTTCATCCCTTTGTTTTTACTAAGACTAAAATAATGTTTCTTTGTTTTTATTGTAGATTTTGATTGCCTGATACATATGAGAGCATCATTATTTTGAGATTGATGTAAGTGATTATTAGAAAATAAATGTTTCTGTTGTCTCCTACCTGTTTACTTCACATTTTAATGTAACAACAGTATGATTACGTGTTCATATTTTATGTAAACCATTGGTGTCCCTTTTCATTGCAGAACCCAAACCGACTTTTGAGTTAAGGACACAGCAGCCTGCTTGTGTGAGGAGGAGGCGACTTTCTCAGCTTCTTCAGAAGAGAGGAACGACCGCTTAAGGCAAGTAAACTTCATAATTTCATGTTATCAATTTTTTACTAAGACTAAAATAATGTTTCTTTGTTTTTGTAGATGTTACAGATGTTACAGATTGCCAGAGACATAGGAGAGCATCATTCGCTTGAGATTGTAAGTTATTTATTTGAAAATAAATGTTTCTGTTGTCTCCTGCTTGTTTATTTCACATTTTAATGCAACAACAGTATGATTACGTGTTCATATTTTATATAAACCATTTATGTCTGTGTTTTCATTGCAGAACCCAAACCAACTTTGGAGTTGTCTGATTTGGAGAGTCATCGTTCTTGGTCTTCCTTTCTTAAAGGAATAGTTCACACAAAAAATTATATACTTGCCCTTATGTCATTCTCATAATTTTTTGTTCATCCATTGAGAGTCTAGATAATCATTATTTTCAAGCTTCATGAATAGAGTTATTGTAGAAGTAATACATTCCAATATTTATATATGTATAAATCTTAAATTACATGATAGTGAACATGTCTGTTCAGAAGAAAATATTGGTCTTCCAGACTTGCCATGGAGAACAGAAATTAAGAGAATATTAAATATTTATTTTTGTTCCAAAAATGATCAGAGTTTGTATGGGTCTGGAACAACATGGGGAGTAAATTATGACCATTTTCATTTTTTGGTGAACTAACCCGTGAAAGAGCAGCCCTCCACATACATGGACATTTGTAAGGTATGTGAATGTCATGTCTGTTTTAATGTTTCAGTAAAGAAGAAACTTTCTGAAAGCAATATATTTACATAAACAATATTACATGCCCTCACACTAGTGCTGCCATTATAGCATTCTAGAGCGCTGTGGTAGACAGACACTAAACAACCACACAAAGTGACAGACTATTTACCTGTCCTTACTGATGTGGATGCACCTCTATCTGAAAATTGATAGTTTCATTAAATGTTTTTTCTCTTTTTAGGCCACTGATGAAGAACAGGCAGTGACTGGGATGAATGCTGGTCAAAGAGGAGAATTTCCCCCATACTGATGTTACAGTGGTTTTAAAGGAGCACGCTGCCCTGAATGCTGTAAAAGATGTCGCATGCTGTGCTGATGGGGCTTCTTCGTGACTACATCAATTATGATAAAGAGATCATGAAAATTGGCAGTGATGCATGATCTGTATTCATGGACTATGAAACAAACTGTAAGTGTATAATTTGTAAAAACCAAATGTTAAATGCTTGTTCTGTGTTGTTTAGTAGAGAAGGTGTTTACACTCAGTCATTCACACACGTGCTCACATTCTTTCACACACATATGCTTCTTTTAAATGTTATAATATCAGTGTTAATGTTGTGGTTTATTTGTGTACTCTCATTCCAGAATAGTTTGCAATGAACTTCACTATTAACTAACTGTACAATTATTGTATAATAGTGTTTTTGTATATTTTTATACAATATATAAAATGTACCAAAAAAGATTGATTTTGATCTTAAAAGTTCTTCACCAAATGTTTAATGCTTAATTTATAATCTCTGTAGCTGTTAATGCCATACTTGTCTGCATTTCTTCTTAACATGCATGTTACTTTTTGACTGTTTTGTCTTGTTTTTAATAAATATTTACCTTTTGATAGTCATTCTTAGTGTGTAAAATTTATTTTAAAATGAACAAGATTTGTAGGTTTAATATCTAGCTCGATTTGGGTTCATTTTAGCCTAGCAATGTAGTAATTTTAAACCATAAAAGCAACCAGCCTGCTGGGTTAAACATAATAACTCAAATGGTTGTTAAAATAACCCAGCAGCTGGGTTCGTCCTTTTGACCCAGCGCTGGTTATTTTTAACCCAACCATTTGGGTTATTATGTTTAACCCAGCAGGCTGGGTTGGTCCCTTTTTGACCCAGCGCTGGGTTACCAAAATAACCCAAATTGGGTTGTTTTCAACCCAGCAGTTTTTAGAGTGTATAGAAGAAATCACAGCACAGGAATTGTCTTGTCTTATATTGTGCATTATTTGATTTCATCAGACAACGGCTCAATAAAATTATAAATTAGTATTTTTGTGCAGACTAGCTTCTTGGAATGGAGAGCTGGTTATGAATTCTTAAAGGGACGTGTTTCAGTCATTATTTCATATTTATCCTGTTGACTGACAACATAAACAGTCAAATATATAAAGTAAAACAGTTTTATTGAGAATTTGGCTGCATTAAAATACAGTATGAGTACAGAGAGACGATTAGACAGAACAGAACAGTTATTTTTTTCTTTACTTTTAGTCATTTAGCAGACACTTTTATCCAAAGCGGCTTACAAATAAGAAAAAGTAACTAAAATTAAAAGTTAAAACTATACATATTATATACACACATTTAAGAAGATAAAGACATGAAATAAACATGACAAATGCATACAACATTTCAAAACTAAACATTTAAATGAAAATAAAGCTAAAAAAAAATCTAAATATTAAATCAAGAAAAGGTATGAGTATAAAAATGCTTCTAACATAACACTAAAGGCCTAAGTATACTTATTTTTTGCATAGTAAGAATTGGTTATAAAAACTGTAAATACTTTTTTTTTCATTATGTTTAGTGCAATTATTTGGTAGTCTGTGGTGGGATGGGGGCGCAGGATTGTTTTATGGGTTAAAGGGGGGGGGGGATGGGGGGTTTGAGAAGCACTGCACTAGAGCATCCCTTCGTTCAGACACAGTGGAAGATCTGATCAGAATCAGTGTAGAGGGGGCAAGTCTGGAAGATGTTGATGCTAGAGAGAGTGTGGTCAGCTGGTTTAGCCAAGGCCAAAGATTAAGAAGGCCAAACTACAGGAGTTGGCCATTCGAGGGGCATGTAACTGCAATGGAGGATAGTCCATAATACATTGAGCCACGAGATGTTCAGTTTGACGCCCTTAAAACACGTAATTTAGATTGTATTTATCTTGAGATGTTTTAAGTTTAAATCTCTGCTCAGTGAAGCACTTTAAGCACCAACACTTTTTCAGTAAGTTACCTTTCTTGTAGAATTGTGCTTCAAATAAAGAACTTTATGTTGACCAGATTGTTAGTTAGTCGTTTACTAGTCAATATTGCCTATATAAAAATTTGGGTGCACCTAACTTTTGTGCCGGTGCACCTAAGAAAAAAAGTTAGGCGCACCAGTGCACCCAGTGCAAAAAGTTAGTCTAGAGCCCTGTTATGGTAAGTAAAGATTAAACATTTAAAGTTATCATTCATTGTTTGTGTCCGGGAGTATTTTGAGGTTTCATGGAAGGCGGAAATAGTCCGAAAATAGCTTATATTGAAAAATACGCGGACGTGGTTTTCGCCTCAGAAACGGAGATCTTAACGGTCTCTTTTACTGAACGGAAGAGGTAACTTAACGTACTTTTATAACGTCTGTGAGTGTCTTATGTCATATTTAGATAAGATTTTACAATATCTGCTCTCTTTGAGGTGTTAATAGACGGTTATTAACATGTTAATTCGTTATTGTATTGTTCGCGGTTAAACTGAATGTATAGTTTCCTAAAGGAAACGGCGTTATGTAAAGACTAGCATAATTATTTTGAGGCTGATATAGTGATAATTGTTAACAGTAATGTCTTGTATGTAATATTTCAAACTTGTTGAGCTTGTGTCTTCGTTGTGCCCGCGCCGGGAGTTAAGGACAGAAGCCTGCGTGCATGCGTGCGTGAGGAGGAGGCGATTTTCTCAGCTTCTTCAGAAGAGAGGGAAAGACCGTTTTAAGGCAAGTAAACTTCATAATTTCATCCCTTTGTTTTTACTAAGACTAAAATAATGTTTCTTTGTTTTTATTGTAGATTTTGATTGCCTGATACATATGAGAGCATCATTATTTTGAGATTGATGTACTCTGACTTTGCTTCAGTTGGAACAAACTACTGATTCGTCTGGCCGGAGGGGAACTGGCCCCCCGACTAAGCCTGGTTTCTCCCAAGGTTTTTTCTCCATTCTGTCACCGATGGAGTTTTCGTTCCTTGCCGCTGTCGCCTCTGGCTTTGCTCAGTTGGGGACACTTCATTTCCAGCACAATCATCGACTTGATTGCACAGATATTATAAACTGAACTAAGCTGGACAATGCCATTACTAAATTCAATAATGAAATGCATTCAGCAGATAATTGAGTGTTAAATCCTGTCATTTTACATTATTGACACAATTTTCCTATTTTAATATTGTGCAGTGCTTTGTTACAATTTGTATTGTTAAAAGCGCTATATAAATAAAGGTGACTTGACTTGACATGTAAGTGATTATTAGAAAATAAATGTTTCTGTTGTCTCCTACCTGTTTACTTCACATTTTAATGTAACAACAGTATGATTACGTGTTCATATTTTATGTAAACCATTGGTGTCCCTTTTTCATTGCAGAACCCAAACCAACTTTGGAGTTAAGGACACAGCAGCCTGCTTGTGTGAAGAGGAGGCGGTTTTCTCAGCTTCTTCAGAAGAGAGGGAACGACCGTTTAAGGCAAGTAAACTTCATAATTTCATGTTATTAATTTTTTTACTAAGACTAAAAGAATGTTTCTTTGTTTTTTGTAGATGTTGAAAGCCAGATACATAGGAGAGCATCATTCTTTTGAGATTGATGTAAGTTATTATTAGAAAATAAATGTTTCTGTTGTCTCCTGCTTGTTTATTTCACATTTCAATGCAACAACAGTATGATTACGTGTTTTATATTTTATATTGATGTCTGTGTTTTTCATTGCAGAATCCAAACCAACTTTGGAGTTGTCTGATTTGGAGAGTCATCGTTCTTGGTCTTCCTTTCTTAAAGGAATAGTTCACACAAAAAATAATATACTTGCCCTTATGTCATGTACATTCCAATATTTATATATGTATAAATCTTAAATTACATGATAGTGAACATGTCTGTTCAGAAGAAAATATTGGTCTTCCAGACTTGCAACGGAGGACAGAAATTAAGAGAATATTAAATATTTATTTTTGTTCCAAAAATGATCAGAGTTTGTATGGGTCTGGGACAACATGGGGGAGTAAATTATGACCATTTTAATTTTTTGGTGAACTAACCCATTAAAGAGCAGCCCTCCACATACTTGGACATTTGTGAAGTATGTGAATGTCATGTCTGTTTTAATGTTTCAGTAAAGAAGAAACTTTCTGAAAGCAATATATTTACATAAACAATATTACATGCCCTCACACTAGTGCTGCCATTATAGCATTCTAGAGCGCTTTTAATGTGCCAACAGACATTAAACAACCACACAAAGTGACAGACTATTTACCTGTCCTTACTGATGTGGATGCACCTCTATCTGAAAATGGATAGTTTCATTAAATGTTTTTCTCTTTTTAGGCCACTGATGAAGAACAGGCGGTGACTGGGATGAATGCTGGTCAAAGAGGAGAATTTCCCTCAAACTGATACAACAGTGGTTTTAAAGGAGGACGCTGCCCTGGATGCTGTAAAAGGTGTCACATGCTGTGCTGATGGGGCTTCTTCGTGACTACATCAATTATGATAAAGAGATCATGAAAATTGGCAGTGATGCATGATCTGTATTCATGGACTATGAAACAAACTGTAAGTGTATAATTTGTAAAAAGCAAATGTTAAATGCTTGTTCTGTGTTGTTTAGTAGAGATGGTGTTTACACTCAGTCATTCACACACATGCTCACATTCTTTCACACACATGCTTCTTTTAAATAGTATAATATCAGTGTTAATGTTGTGGTTTATTTGTGTACTCTCATTCCAGAATAGTTTGTAATGAACTTCACTATTAACTAACTGTACAATTATTGTATAATAGTGTTTTTGAATATTTTTATACAATATATAACATTTACCAAAAAAGTTGATTTTGATCTTAAAAGTTCTTCACCAAATGTTTACTGCTTAATTTATAATCTCTGTAGCTGTTAATGCCATACTTGTCTGCATTTCTTCTTAACATGCATGTTACTTTTTGACTGTTTTGTCTTGTTTTTAATAAATATTTACCTTTTGATAGTCATTCTCTGTGTGTAAAATTTATTTTAAAATGAACAAGATTTGTAGGTTTAATATCTAGCTCGATTTGGGTTCATTTTAGCCTAGCAATGTAGTAATTTTAAACCATAAAAAAGCAACCCAGCCTGCTGGGTTAAACATAATAACCCAAATGGTTGGGTTAAAATAACCCAGCGCTGGGTTACCAAAATAACCCAAATTGGGTTGTTTTCAACCCAGCAGTTTTTAGAGTGTGTGCTTACCAGACATTTTAGATCATCTTTGATCTTTCTGGAGGTGATGATTGGCTGGATCTGTGCCATTTGGACTACTCTTTCATCCGTTTTAACAGTAGTTGCTCATTTTCTTCCACGTGTTTCGAGTTTCGAAACACGTGGAAGAATTCAAGATAATTTGTGCATTGTTTTAAATGCATTGTTTTAAAAGCAAATATTCTTTGACTATTTCTACTCACATTTAAATTAAATGTTTCTTTGCTTACAAATGTTCTAGTGTGCATCTGTTAAAAAGCAGTGGAATCAGAATTCGCTTTAGAATTATAAAAACATTTGCAATATGTGCACATTGTATTTTATGCAATAATAATTGTTAAAAACTTTAATGCATTACTTGTGCACAGTTATAGGGACCCAAAATAGTACAACTGCACAGTGTTCTTGTAGCTCAAACAGTATGATGCTAATGGTCAACTATTGGTGTATATTTTGTGAAGATTATGCATAGTGATTTCTTTTCAACCATGCTGAATGTTGGTATTATATTTTTTGGCTACTAATCAAAGAGTGATACTGTGTCACTAGTCATAATAAAGGCTAGGAGACTCACAGACTCACATTAAGAAACCAATCAAATTGCTACCGAATCGTTCAGCTGACTCTAAAAAATCACAAGTTGAGAGAACTTAAATGTTTAAGGCATCCAGCTTCAGCAGATTTTTGAGTTTTCTCAACTTGTTGTTTTAAGTTATATAAATCTACAAAAATAAGTAGAAACAACTCAAAAATCTGCTGAAACTGGTTGCCTTAAACATTTAAGTTTGTCAACTTTTTTTTTTTTACAGTGTACAGTAATATGTAAAATACAATAAAATAGCATAAAACAACTTGGCATTAGTTTGGCATGTCATGCAATGACAAGAAAAGGAGGATCAGTTCACTCTTAAGTATTCTTTTACATACACAATATACAGTAAATTAATTCTGCATGAATTCATCTCTCAGATGTGAAATCTATAAATCACAAATTATCTTGAATTTGAGCGTGACTAAATGGTTTCAGCTCTGCTTGTAAACGACTCCTAATTAATGACATTAACATATAAAAGATCACCAATCA